>JZKD02S0556341.1:1695065-1746172 GCA_000966675.3 Picea glauca | reverse complement strand
ATTGGACCTAGCAGATGAAAGATGGATTCTTCTATATTGCAGCTTGGCATTGATTGAGTTGTCAGGCATTTTCAGGGATGTGGCAGACTTGCAGCTGATTCACTTCTCTTTGTTCTCTCTCATCATATTGGAGTTCACATCAGTGAACAAATTTGTTGGCATTCTGGCTCACATGATTACACAGTGAGGTTTTCCAGATTTCTTCGCATCCATATTTGGCAGTTTTTCAGGCAGTTCTTCATTGCGACTGAGCTCAGAAGTTTTAGTATGAAGACATGGAATTGATACCAGTTTATGATTTATTGCTGGTATTATTGATCAGACTTGTGATTGAGGGGGGGAATGTTAGCCTCTGGCTTACCTTTACCAATCACTAAGTCTAAATTGTCACCATATATTTGTATTATTCATTTAGGATATTAGTAATATATCCTCAAGTGATGACTAATGAGTTAGTTAAGATTGCCTAGTCTAGTCATCATGCATGATTTTAGGATCTAGAGCAAATCTCTCTATGAGGTGGCATCAACCATTGTACTATAAATATGTAACATTGGAGTGAATAAAGATGTGTTGGCTATTATGCCTTTTTCGCCATGTTGTTGTTCTTCTCTCTATTTTGTCAATTATTATTCTTGTGTTTAATTTATTCACACAAGACTAAAGAATGAAAAAGAAGATATAAATGTAGATGATGAGATTAACAAAAAATTTTAAACCATTGTCCATCTCAAGACCCAAATTGAAGAAGCCAAAAGAATAGAGGAACTATTGAAGATTCAAATAAATGAAAAATAAGAGTCATATTGTAAGCTAGAAGATGAAATTGTTGACCTTAGAAAGAAGGTAGAAAAGTCAAACAAATTCTTGAATAGCTCAAGAATCTTGGATGAGATATTGGAAAGTCAAAGATCACCATGTAATAAATTAGGTCTTGGATACAAAGGAGAAGATACACATTCTGAAGCAAGCACCTCAAAGAAGAATGAGGTAAGTCTATCAAAGAAGGAAGCCAATGTTGCAAAACAACCATCTACACAAGACAAAGAAGATTTCAAAAGAACAAAGCAAGGAAGACATCAAGAAGCTACTTTTGGGACACCAAAACAAAGGTATGAAAGTATTTTTCATGGGCATTGTTATTCATGTAATGGATATGGTCACAAATATTTTGAATGTAGATCTTATGAAAGAAGATATAATGGAAGATTATATAACACCATAAGGTGTTGGAGATGTTATCAAGTAGGACACATTACTGTTCATTGTAACTCCATGAGATGCTACAGCTGTAGTGGATTTGGCCACAAATCCCAAGAGTGATGGAACAAAAGAAGAAAGTCCATGATGAGGAGTTCACATAGCATGGCTAGAAGAAGGAATGAAGTAAGAAAGGGAGATATATTTGAAAAAATGGATGCTCAGAGCTCAAGTTTTGAGGAGAAGGGTCATCTACAAAAGTGGGGGAAGAAGACAAAGCAGACAGATCAAAATGAAAGACTGAAGGGAAGTACAAAAGTTTCATCTACTAAGGCACACACGAGTGATAGTGGTGACAGTCGTGTGCATACGCGTGCTGACCTTGAATATGTTACGTACACATGCACTCTGTTATGAAACAGGCCACGTATATGTCGTAAAGACTTGGGAAAAAGGCAATGCACATGGCTTGGAGTTTGACGTGATGGTATAACTATTTATTGTAGGGTATGACATTGTTTATTGCAAGTTCTGACACTGTTTGCTACAGGTTTTCATGGTGAGATCACACAATGGTATAATAAAAATAAATATTGGGTGCATGGCACTAACCCAAGAGTATGGATTGATGTTGATCTACTGGGATTAATCATTTTGTGATGTTGATGGTGGTGTACATGGCTTGTTTATCTTATGATGTATTATTGGAAGCAAATGTTGATATCATGGTGCATGCATTTTGCATATGGATCGGGCTACATGTTGAGACATATGGTTGGTGAGTTGATGAGGTGATCATGTTGTACATCATGGTTTGATCTATGTGTGATGCATGATTGGTACATTTCTAGTACATCAATAGAGGCTCTTGCTGGCAGGATGATTGACACATGTTTTATGGAGGAATTGACATACATGTATGTGTTGGATCATGTTGTCATTGATGCCAATGGTTTGATTTATTGATGTCAAGTGATTGATTAATGTCAAAGGATTGATTGATTGATGATTGATGTAATATAATATGTATTTTCCTTGATGAGAATGCATAGATTGATTGATTGATGATTGATGTAATATAATATGTATTGTCCTTCATGAGAATGCATAGATGAAGATGGATCAATGAGTTGTCATTGATCTGATGAAGATGGGTCAATGAGTTGTCATTGATACATGATGAATATGGACCAATGTGGTTTCATTGGTATATGATGCATTGTTGGAAAAATGTATAGTCTGTTTAGATCGATGATCATGAAAACGATGTAAAAAGAGAAATCTTGATTGCTCGAAGATCGATATAGACTTGCTTGAGTGACTCATTATTGTATTATCATGATTGATAAGGTGCAAAAATGGATGAACTCTAAAGTTGTCCCCTTATGGTGAAATCCCTCATGGGAAGACACTTTGCGGATTGAGTTATCCTAAAAGAATGGTTGGAGGACCCATGCTTGTATGTGGAATAAAGAGATGAAGATCAAGGAAATAGTTATTTTCATTCCATTTCCAGTGGTATGTAGAACATCACATAAATCCTCACAGTTAGAGAGTTATGGCCATGAGAAGTTGGAGACCCCCGGTTTGGGTAATGGACCCAAGTTTGTTTAATGGGTAATGGTATGAGTTATGATATATTTTCAGACAATACTATTCTATATGAATAGTACATGTCATTCCATTTCTAGTGGTATGTGAAACATCACATAACTCCTCATGGTTTGAGATTTATGGCCTTACGAAGTTGGAGGACCCTCACATGTTATCTAGAATCCCCAAAAGGTCAAAGTAGTCAAAGTGGTTTAAGGGATTTTAAAAGGTAAATAATAAAGTGAAGTGATGAGTGTACTATAATTCAAAGTGAATACAAAATAAATTATTTAAATAATAAATGTAATGGAGAAATTAGAAGAGAGTTAACCCTAAAATAAGGAAAGTGGGGCCAAGTGACCTAGAAGATGTTTTTAAGGAAGCTACTTGGAGACTATAAATAAGAGGCAAGGCTCTCTCATTTTAATCACACTTGGGAATATTGAATATCTATATGTTTCTAAGGTAACCAAGGATATATAAGCTGAAATGCTGAGGAAAGGTGAAGAAAATAAGGTTGAAATGCAAGGAAGGATAAACTCTTTTGATGGTGCTTTCTAAGGTATGTTATTTACAGGTCATCTCACCATTTTCTCTATAAGATTTTTTATATAATGATTCAGACCATGAAATTTCTATTTCATTGATAAAACATACCCATGTATCTTTGGTAAAAAATTCATCTTGTGGGTCGTTGTATTTTGGGAGTTACGCTCCGTGGAAAATAGGGTTTGTGGCTAGTCCTGAAACTAGTCAAAAACATGTGTTTCAGGTAAAAATGTCATAACTTCTTCATAACAGATCCCAATTTAGTGAGACAAAATGTTTTGGTTAGGTTACAGGCTTTAGTATGTTTTGTAACAGTTTCAGATCCATTCAATGAATATTTTTTGTAGGCCACGCTCTACAAGGTCGCTCTGTAGAATAAGCCAGAATTCAGCAAGGTATGCCATTTTTTCTATAACAAATTTTCTGAGAGGTTCCAAGTAGTGACATATAGAGGAATTGTACAAAAAACACTGAATAAAATTGTGTATCAGTTTCATATCTTTATTCATTACAGGTACAAAATTATGATTATTTCAAGTTGGGGTTGTTGACTAATCCAAAACTAGTCATGGTTGAGACAAGAAATTGATGATTTGGCACATAGATGAGGTTTATAGTTGATGATGTTGGTACATATTGATGATACATTGTTGATTATTATTTTACACATGATTGGTATATAATTGGTACATGGTTGGATGCACTTGTTTATGGTACAAGTTGATTACAGGTTGTTTGCCACACGTTGGTGCATGGTTGATGCACTTGTTTATGTTGACAGATTGATATATGTTGAGGATTTTTTCCTCATATCAGTTGGTTCTAAGAATTTAATATGAGTCTTGCATATATATCTGATGCTCTTGTAGAGTTGCACTCTATTCAATTGTTGTTGAAAAACCCCTGGATTGAAGTCCATAATAAAAAAGAAAAATTGTACATACATCTTGTGTTCTTTGTGGAGATGATTTGTTGATGATATGTTGTTGATATGTATTCACATATAACTAATTATAAATGACAAACATGAGTAATGAGTAAATGTTGAATGTTAACTAAGGATTTTTTGTGTAAGAGGGAAGTTTTGGGAAAAATATCCCCACACTCATTCACCCCCCTCTAAGTGTGGTAGGTGTGTCCAACACCTCCAACATGAAAGTTTGTATGGAAGTCTTATAGCTGAAAGGGAGTGTGCTTCTTTCGTGGAAGACACTCTTACCACAAATGAATATGTCCATTGAAGACATGTCTTGGGAATTGTTTGAGGAATGATTCTGAGAGAGGTACTAATCTGTTGAGTTTATTGAGTGTATAGTTAATGAATTGAATGCTTTATGACATGGTAGTCATATAGTACGTGAGTATGATGATAGATTTATGGAGTTGCTAAGACATTATTTGCACATGGGCACTAAAAGGTTAAAGGTGAATAAGTTTGTTTTTGGTCTCAAATATAACTTTCTAAAGTGAGGATTATAATGCCTCAGACTTTGCATGATGTAGTACATAAATATTTTATCGCTAAGGAGGAATTGAACAATGGAGGTCGGAGTAGGAATTCTTCTATAAAGACAAGACAAAATCCACATAGAGCGTCGCAGAGGTAGACACTCGTTAGACAAACGTTTGGGCACAATGATACACCCCAAGGACCTATATTTTCTACACCACGTAGAAATGATACAAATCAAAGGAATCCATATAGAACACCACAACAACAACAACCCTGTATTCCTCAATAGAAACAATATAGATCTATTCCACAAAACAAATTGGGACCTCAAAACCCTAGACCAACAGACTCTTACTCCAGAACTAGGAGCACCATCCCTAAGAACGGATGTTAGACTTATGGAGAGCCCCACTATCACATATATTTTCCTATCAATAAGGCAAGAGTTCATGGATCAATAGGACAAACAACAATTGGATATATGGGCAAGGCCCATAGGATTCATGCAATGGTGAATAACCAGTAGGCTAAGCATTAGTCTACCGTTCTCGAGACTTCATGTATGATATCATATCAATAGTTAAGTATTTTGATAGATCTAGGATCTACTCAGAGTTTCACTTATAGTGTTGTTCTAAAATGAATTAAGGTGAAGGTAGTCAAATAATATGAGTTTAGATATGTATAATTGGCATCAAGAGCCAAGCAAAAAGTTGAGGAAATGTTAAAGGTTGTCATATTAATTTGGGTTAATTCGTCGCAAGTGTAACCCTTTTGTCGCAACCTTGGGATCCTATGACATTTTCATTGGAATGAATTGGTTAGAATCACACAATGCTATGCTTGATAATAAGATGAAAATATCAAGTTTAATTGATGATTTGGGACAAAATAGAGTGTTTGTAGGAAGAAACCAAGCGATGTCGCTAAGATTTATTACTTCCCTACATTTGAATAAAAATATGCGCAAGGGATGTAAGCTTTATGTCATTTTATATCTTAATAAAAAGCGTGACATAGAAGGATTGGAAGAATTTTTTGTACTATCCGATTTTGCTGATATTTTTCATGAGGAACTACCAGGTGTACTACCGAAAAAAGAATTGGAATTTACTATAGATCTAAAACCCAGAAAAAAACCAATTGTAAGAACATCTTATGGGATGTCGACACCTAAATTGCAAGAGTTAAAGATGAAATTGAAGGAGTTATTAGATTTGGTACTTATACGTCCAAGTGTATCACCATGGGGTGCACCAATAATTTTTTTAAGAAAGAAGGATAGATCACAGAGGCTTTGCATTGACTATTGTCAATTAAACAAAGCCACAATTAAGAATCAATACTCGTTACCTAGAATTGATGACTTATTTGATCAAATGAAGGGGATGAACATATTTTCAAAGATTGATTTAAGATCGTGATATCACCAGTTGAAAATCAAGAAGGAAGACATTCCTAAAACAACGTTTAAAACAAGATTACAACATTACAAATTTAGTGTATTACTATTTGGTTTGACAAATGTCCCAGGTGTATTCATGAGTTTAATGAATGGCGTGTTCTGTGAGTTCTTGGAAAAGTTTTTATATGTATTTATAGATGATATATTAATTTACTCTCGGAAAAAAGAGGAGGGTGATGAACATTTGAGATTAGTTTTGGAGTTCTTAAGAGAAAACAAATTGTACGGAAATTTTTCGAAATATTATTTTTATCAGACGAAGATTCAATATTTGTGACACATTATTTGAGGAGAAGGTATGATTGTGGATCCAACAAAGGTATAGGATATTATGGAATGGCCAACACTGACGAATGTGAAATAGGTATGTATTTTTATGGGATTAGAGGGTTACTATCGATTCTTCATCGAAGGATTTTAAAAAATAGCAAATCCAATTATGAAACTACAAAAGAAAAATAAGAAATTTGTATGGTCAGATAAATGCATTGAATCATTTCAGAATCTTAAGGTATTATTAACAACAACATCGATATTGAAGGTCCCTAATATGGAAAAGGAATTCATGTTTTTCACTGATGCATCCAAGGAAAGACTAGGTGGAGTACTAATGTAAGAAGGTCAATTTATCACATATATTTCAAGACAATTAAGAATTCATGAAGACAATTACACAACACATGATTTGGAATTATTAGCGATTGTTTATGATTTATGATTTTTGAGAAACTACCTTATTGAACATAAATTTGAATTGAAAACGGATCATAGTGGATTACAACACATTTTTACATGTAGTGACTTGAATGCATGACAAAGTAGTTGGTCAATTTTTTTATGTGAGTATGATTTTGAAATCACATACATTAAAGAAACAATTATTAGAGTAACATATGTGTTGAGCTGGAGACCATGCATTTTCTCAGTAATACCACTAAAAATGAACCTTAGGGAAAATATTTTAGCATTACATATTAATGACGAATGGTACAAGGAAGTAAAAGACAATACCAAACAAGATACCATGATGATACCTAGATATGAGGGTTATTCTTTGGACAATGAAGGGATATTAAGATATGATGGTAGAATTTATGTACCACCAAATGATGAAGTGAGAAATTTAGTATTGAATGAAGCTCATCAAGCAGTGTATATGGCCCATCCCAGGGTCGCAAAAATGAAGTCGTATATTAAACCACTATTCTTTTGGAAGGGAATGAAATATGATATAGTTAACTATATGTCCATATGTCTTGAATGTCAACAAGTGAAGGATGAACATAAAAATTCAATGGGATTATTACGACCACATATGATTCCTGAATCGAAATGAGAAATTATATTGATGGATTTTATTGTTGGATTTCCATTGATGGAAAGGAGACATAATTTTGTCTTTGTAGTTGTTGACACTTTGACGAAGAGTGGGAATTTTATTCCACTTCGTATGAATTATAAAGTACATGACATAGCTAGAATTTTTGTTAATGAAATAGTAAGATTGCATGGTTTATTGAGAAAGATAATATCTAATGGAGGATCAATATTCACTGGATGTTTTTGGACTAGTTTCCAAGAGGATTTGGGAACACAATTAAATTTTATTACAACATATCACCCCGAAACTAATGGATGGATGGAAAGAACGAATCAAATTCAAGAAGATATGCTTTGAATATATGTGATGGATCGACACAAACGACAGGAATAATTTTTACCATTGGTAGAATTCGTGTATAATTACAGTTACCAGAGTTCGATAAATATGGTACCTTTGGAGTTTCTATACGAACAACCATGTAGGACACCTTTGAGTCAGGATTGACTAAAAGATAGGGTCCTGGTGGGACCGGAAGTGATTCAGGAAATGGAATATCAGATACGGACCATAAATAAAAGGATTAAGGAAATGTAATACTAACAAAAGAGTTATGCATATGCACATTGTATAGGCTATAGTTATGAGGTTGGTGATAAAGTGTTCTTGTTGGTGAAGCCGCATAAGAGTTCGTTTATGTTTTGAAATGGTTCTAAGATCTCTCCAAGGTTTGTGGGAACTTTCAAAGTTATAGAAAAGAAAGGAGCCATGGCTTAATGACTAGCCTTACCTGATTATTTTTGGCATATGCACGACATGTTTCATGCTTCCGTTTTATGTCATTATATTTCAGACCTATCACATGTTATTGATTTAAGTTCATTGCATGTATGATACAAGGGTTCTCTCATAGTGGATCCAACCTGCATACTGGAACATCTCACTCGAAATCTATGACATTGATTCATCGATTAGTTTAATAGCCACTGGGACAATTATAGTACACATTCTACCACTTGGGAGGACGCACACCAGATGTGTCCGCAGTTTCCTTTTTTATTTTGAAAGCTAGATAGATAGATTAATAGCAACTATATTTATTGTTTTCATTGTTAGTTTGTGCAAACTTCAGGATGAATTTTAAAAAAAGAGGAGGTGTATGTAACATCCATATTACAGTGAACACATTTCATAATACTGATTTATTCTTTGAGGACACTTGCATGCAAGTGATCTATATAAACATGGTACTATATGATTAACTAATTTTTTTTATGAGTTAAAGTTTATGCTATAATTGAGTATTGAAATGTTTATATGTTATTAATATTGACGTATAGAATTGACAGGTATTATGATTATTTTTCCTGAGTGTTCAGGAAACATGACATGATGAGGATGTTGATGGAATTGCAGAAATACCTTAGACTCTAGATTGAGTTCAAGAGTGGACTATTTACTTTGATTATGACTACTTGATTTTATTATGCATGTATTATGATGATGATTTATGTTATGGATTTCATGAAAAAGAGTTATTAATATTATTTTTTCAGTGGATGCAGGAATGGTAATGCTTGTTAATCCAACTCGCATATGGAGTAAATGGGTCATACACAGATATAATATAGATTAAGGAGAGGTGTGGCAACATATATGTCATAGTCTAATAGCACTTCCATCGTGACCTGAACTGAAGGTTAATATCTACCTTGTTCCTGAGAGGTTCACGATGTTGTGAGGGAAAAATGAGATAGTCTCTCATGAGGATTTATGAGGATCATGTAATAAGGTGGATTAATTACTCCCAAGTAAGCCCTTAGTCTCACACAAGGTCAACAAATGGAGTATTGACTCCAAGCGTCAGAAAACTTCCAAACTAAGTCAAAAGTGGACAACATAAAGAATGGTGAGTGACACCTTGGAGCATGCTAGTGAATATTGAAGGGCACATCACATGAATACAATTAATAAATTAATAAATATCTAGAAGACCATAGAGAATAAAATTGTTACACATCAAAATTACTCACTTCAATAGTGTCGTAAGTGTCATCATTACAAGTGTTATAAGTGTTGCATCTTGTCCGAAAGTGTTTCATATTGACCACAAGTGTTGCAAGTGTCACAAACATCATACTATCATATTTCCTATGTCATGCCTCTAACAACATCATAAAGACACTTAAGACACCTCAAAGACTAGTTTTGAAGAAGAGAAATCAGTTGACAGGGAGTACAAACCTTTTGCCACTGAAAGAACCACTAAAAAGTGGATTTTGGAGAGGATTTCTCCCCTACCCACTGTTAGGGAGTGATATCACTCTTTGGGCCTCTTTGGGGGAGTGTTTGAGTGCCCTGTGCACCCTTTTGGGGGAGAGATACCCTTTTTGAGAAAATTTTTGGTTTGTTGGAGGAAATCAAGGGATAATCCCCTCAATATCTAAAGGTAGTTGGGTTCGAATATTGGGTCAAGGAATGATCTTAGGGAATATCCTCAACTGAAGGAGAGGAATACTTAACTTATCCCAAAGATATCTCAACTGGTTGGGCCTCTCCAAGGTTATATAAGGAGGCCTTCTCATGGTGAAAGGTACAATAGAGACTAGAGATTGATACCAAACTTATGATCCTATAAGTGGTATGTACATGAAAAAGATTGGAGGTATGAAACCTATGATCTCATAGGAAATAGACAGAAAACAATGGAGATTACTTGAGTAAAGGGGTTGGACAAGGAGAACTGGAAGAAGTTGTTGCACCTTCATCAAAGGATTGTAAGTACTTTTACTTGTTCTCATAAATAATTAATGCTTGGCTTGTTTCTTTCAAACTTATTCTTGTTCCATATGAGTTTGTCTGCAATAGATGGATCTATATTTGAGCTAATATCAATAGAGTAGGAAGTCCATTGTATCTTTGTTTGTTCTACAGGATCTTTCAGGGAGCTCAGGATTGAAGCTCAGCCTGGACTTTGCAAGGACAAACATCGTTAATAAGGTACATATCTTTCTTCTTCTCCTTTGTATATTAGCTTGATTAGATCTAAAAGGATTTTAGTTTCCATGGTAAGCACTTTTCTATATTGGCCTTAGGAGTCTAGAGACCAAGAGGGAATCTGCTTGTCCACAGGGGGATTCACCTACAACAGAAATTGGCGACTCCACTAGGGAAGAGCTCTAATTTTTGTTTCCATTTCCAGATCTTGTTTTGGCCCTTGGCCCACTCCCTTGAGATTCTCCATATTGTCTTTTTGGTTCTTAGATTTGTTTTATTTCCTCTTTATTTCATCATGATCACCCTGATTGGCTGAATTTGCTTGATGTTTTGAGTTTCTGGGCATTTTTCTGAACTTTTGAAGCAGAGCGCTCCCCTTTACTTTCTATAAGAGAGTTAACACTCCCTGGTGGTCTTATACAGAGTGTTGGAACTCTCTGTTTCCCCTTACACCAGACCGCTACCCCCTTTTTTGTGAAACATCCTCTACATTTCCAGTTTCTGAGTTCAGTTTTTTCCTTTTGCATTTGCTCAGGGTCTCATACTCTCAATCCATCTTGGTATTGGCCTTCAACACCCTATTTTCTAAGGATTGATCTCTTCTTGTTTGGGAATTTTACATTTTCTTTCCTTGACTTGAAGTCACTCTTTGTCTTTATTGACCTAGAGTTAACTTGTTGTTTTCTTCTCCTTTATTTGAGTGAGAGGAATATTTTGTGAGGAAATACAAAAGTTTGTGAACCTTTTTATTTGATCTTTGAGGTCAGTTTTACAGCATTTCTATTTTGTTTGAGGTTTTTTGGTTCTTGTTTGCAAATTTGGTTATCTTTGTCCTTCTTGTTTATTCACAACGAGAGTGTATTTTTTGTTTGTGTGAGGTTTCTTCTGATTGTTTAATGCTGAAGTTTGATTGACATTAGAAGTTTTACATCTGATTATCATTCACATAAAAGAAAAAGGACATATTTTAGTGATTGGTTTGGATATTAGAAGGCATTTCTAATTTTTTTTGCATTTCATTGGATTTGATTGAGAAATAATTGTATGAGGATGTTGCATCTTAGTGTTTGATAGTGAAAACAACTTTCTCTCTTTCCCTTAAATAGGCATTCATCGAAAGAAACAACTTCTTATCATTTTCTTGTGCATTTTTTTTGGGAATCGAGTCATAATACCATCAGTTTCATTGTCATACACCCTTTCAATAAAGAACATCTGCAAAATGAATGCTAATTAAAAATTATCTAGAACATTTTTGTTTTTTAGGATCTTCCACCAAAATTAGACTAGGATTAACACTTTGGATTAGGCTATGAGTACAACTCTCCAAAGTTTTTCAAAACAAACATTAACATATTGAGATAGGGAGAGTCAAATCCAATTGTTGTATAGGCTTTCTGGGATCCCCCTCTCACAGAGGGGTTACACACGAGGTCTCATTCGAGAGAATTACAAAGATTATCCCTTCGTGGTTCAATTGTTTGTAGTGGTTGGATTGTATATTGGGGGTCACTTGAGGGTACACCCACGATTATGTGTGGGATCCTCTCGAGTTGATTTCGGACTTGTTATCCTCCCCATACATTCAGATCAGATTGTCGACTATACCCACCCAGGGGCTGACTGTAAGTTGGTGTCCTTAGTTTCCATAATATTTAGGTACTTACACGAGGTGACGGTGAAGGGAAGTCTCACTGTACCTGGAACAGACATTGGTCAAGCTCACTTGGGCTCCTTGGAGGGTAAATCCACAATTACTGCGTAGAACCTTGCACCAAGGTGAAAGTCCATTAATCAGGTCACCATTGTAACTGTTCCACCATATCCTATCCCCTTCTTGACATGATCAGACGACTTTGGATTTCATCACCAACTAGTATAATCGTTTAAATAAGTTTTATTTTCTTGGTTTTGATTCCTAGATTTGATTAGCGTATGTTGTTTCTTTTCATTAGTTGGCCTTAGATTTTTGGCGTGTATTGTTATTCTCCAAAATTGAGCTTGTAGACGATAAAGGTCTTTGCTAATCACATAGGATGCAAGGGCTTTCTCCATAAGGCTACCAACCCTTACCTCCTAACCCTCCAGAAGAAAACTATTGTGGAGAGGTAGAAAATCAATCTGACACTGGGAGTGTTGTTAGTCCACCGTTAGACAATCAAGAAGGCACTTTGGTTACGATTGAGAATCCCACTCCTCACACTACATCTATGTCGGTAACCCCTCTCGAACCACTTTTTCTTCGTTTAGACTCCCTTGGGAATGTCATAGACAAAGTGGTCCCACAGTTACCGGAGAGAGCTTTTACCGAAACATATATGGGATCCACAGAACCAACCTTTGGTGATGAGTATAGGACTCTTGTTCATCCTACCACTGCATTAGATACAAATCCCACACCTGCTTGTTCTATATGGAGGAATTCATCAAGATGCGATCTTTATGAGAATTTTGAATCTATTCGACAACCCTTTCATCCCCATGAACCTCCTGGTGAAACAGGACCATCCGATCAAACTATGAATCACCCCACCGATCAGGTCATTAACCCTATTGTTACATCGGCACAAGTCCATCCTAATGATGGAATCATCACCTCTACTCATTCTCAAGGCACTTCAATCCCTACCCCCACTTTTACAAACTTTCACTCTATAGCTCCACATGTTCCGCACGATCTTGCTGGAACATATTTGCACCAGAGAATGCATACCCTTTCCAGCCAAATACAACCGATTGAAGGGAAACCACCATCTAGAGGACCTATCCCTCTTGGAGGACCACCATTCTATGGATGGCCTACCCCTCCCGAGGGGCAAGCCCTTTTTCATGTTCCTTCTGGAGGGAAACCTCCCTTTGCCAGTCATACTCAGGTCATTAATCCACCGTTGGCAGGGGGGCAACCTTCATTTGCTGGAAACCCTTCACAATACTGGGGAGTATCTTCGAGAGGCACATTTAGTCAACTGCACATTGGGGGGTACTCATATCATAATCCACAAGAAGGATTATTAAATCTTGTTCCTTCCAGACCGTTTTATGGACAACCTTATCCGGGCATCCCAAACACCACATGGAGTCCTCAAGGACAACAACCTTATCCTCCCCAAGGGTATAATGTTTATCCTCCCCCTAATGTGTATCCACCTCCAGGATCTACTTCTCACCCTCCTCAAGGGAAACATGTTTATCCTCCTTATGGGAAAGCAAATCACTCGGCTTATAATGCTCAGAACCCATCGGGTTATGCAAATATTTATCAGCCATCATCGAATCCTGCTTATCCTGGTCAACAACAACCGTATGTAGGAGGACCTACTGGTTACAATTATCCACCTAACCTAGTTTATGGTCCTACTAGTGTTCCTATGCCACATCGGTATCATCTGCAAATTAACTGACAATTACCTTTCCTTACAACTCTAGATCTCCCAGACTTGTCTCAGTTAACCAATGATCCTATTTTTCATTCACTGGTTTGGCCAGTTATTCCAGTTAAACTTCCTTCTGATATTCCAAAATTTGACAGAAAATATGGAGAAGATCCAAATAACCATGTGATGACTTTCCATTTGTGGTGTTCATCAAACTCCCTCATGGATGATTCTATACATTTGCGTCTTTTCCAACGAACACTTACGGGCTCTGCAACAAAGTGGTATATTGAACTACCACGTGCTTCTTTTCATGATTTCAACTCCCTTTCTATGTTTTTCCTCACGCACTTTCAACTACCTATTCACTATGAGACGAGTACTAAACTCTTGACCTCCCTTCGTCAAAATGACTCCATGCATATCTCTGACCATATTCATGAGTGGAGATGATGATGAAGGATGATCAAAGTAATCATTCCTAACATATTATTGGTGGAGTGGTTTACTAAATCACTTTTACCCCTGATCGCTCGATGTCACTATGGGTGGCATAGTCACCAAGGAAGAAACCATTGATCGGGCTCAATACTTAGATTTGGTTTATTCACAATCTGGTACTTTGTATGATTTTCTTCTCAATGATGCTCGAGCTAATGCCGATCCATCCAAGTCATCCTCCTCATCTCATGCAGATGGTGTTATCAATTTCATCAAAACTCAATATACTTCCCAGTCGACCACACTCTCCTCTACCTCCCCTCAAAATCATATTTCTGAGGTGAATGTAGTTGAATCTGCCCCTTCACAACAATCCAGAGGTAAGAAGAAGGAAAAAAAAAAATCAAAAAATACTAATAACAATGAACAACCAAAATATAGATCTCAAACACCTGCTACCAAAAAGAAACCACAATGGAAACTGAAATTCCCATGTATCATTTGTGGTGACTATCACTACACTCGATACTGTCCACATCACGATGAAGTGGCCAATCGTTTCCATGGAAATTCACAACCCGCTGTGCTTACTCAGCCTTTTCCACAGAAGCAATCCATGGTTTCTCAAACCCCCTCTCCTGGGGGCAGTTCTATCCATCCTCATGATGAGGCCTCGACAAGTGCACATATTTATATGTTTAATGGGATTAATTTGACTACTTTCTCTAAGACATACGACACACCGGGTAACCCTAACAAAGGAAAATTCACTAATGGTACCCGTACTTTACCGGATCCATCACCGTCCTCCGTTAGTCCTCTATCAGTTAATCCTCCATCTAGACCACTTAAGATTGATAAACCTATGTTTGACTCTATCTTATGCCCTCCTAAGAGAACTATCCGCAAATCTACCTTTAATCCTAGTTCACGTGACACCTAGAACTACAACATTGTTGAAGATTTGGCTCAAGCATAATGTGTTATGTCTGCGTTAGAAGTTCTACAACACTACCCCAGTCAACGTAGAATTCTCTTGGATGCTATTGGTGTTGTTGATCCTGAGTCGTCCAACCATATCATGTTTAGCCTGGAAAATTATACATCTCGACTCTCCAACCAATTTGCTTTCCAAGTTGATGTTGTTATTCACAATCAACAAATGCATCGAACTATTCTGGATAAGGGAGCCTCAACTTGTGTCATGTCTTTAGCATGTTGGAAAAGTTTAAAATCACCCACACTTAACAAATCCCCAATGATGTTAAACGCATTTGATGGGCAAGGCTTTCATCCCCATGGGCTTTTACAGTCCCTGACCATCTAGTTGGGTGGAAAAACCATCACTGTTGATTTCGAGGTGGTCGATGCTGCCCTCGATTACAACTTGTTACTTGGACGAAGTTAGTTTTATGCTATGAAAGTCATTTCCTCGTCGGTATTTTGATGTGTACAATTTCCTCATCAGGGAAAAATTGTCGCTGTTGATCAGTTAGATTTCTACACAATCGATGCTTAGGCTCCCGCAACCAACAAAATTACTTTCTTGGGAGACCACAAGATCACGTATGAAAGCATTGGTGTTGGATTGCTAAAATATTCTATCCTTATGGGTACCTTCCCTACACCACTTCCACTGACTACACATCATATTTCCACCATCGATATGATTTCGACCACGGCTTATCAATCTTTGGAATCATCTGACCCTTGGATTGTACCTAGTCCGTTGGAATTCGATGCACTAGGTGATACCATGCCACTTAGTCCAGTCAAAACATCATATGTTTCTATCCAATCTGCTTCTCCCTCTTTGGATGACCAACATCTATTGGTACCCGATAGTTACTTGATGCCATCACGGTTAAATTCCTTGTCATCTATGATTGACTACATTTCCCCAATTTTTCCCTCTGATGAATCTATTAGGGAAATGTTGAGCATTGAAGAGCTACCTCGGGATGATAAAAATAATCAATCCTATTTTCTTCCGTCCTGATGTTGATTTTCCATCATCTCCCATGCCTTCAAATTCCGATGATTTGGATCCGGTAGTTGACATGGTGACCTCTTCGGTATGGATATTGGAGCCTAATCTCCTTACCCTTGTCACGACCCTCGACATGTGTTCCTTCCAGAGTGATTTTCTTCCATCCAGTGAAGATCTCTTGGAAGCCATGATCGAGTTTTGTCCCTTGACATGGTTTCCTTCCAGAGCGTTATTCTCTTGGAAGACATGATCAAGAAGAGTCCAAAAGCATAGTTTTTCTCTCTATGGAAAGCTCTTTAAAAAATGAAACAGAAGTAACGAGCACAATTTTTCCTCTATGTAGCAAGCTCGTTAAAAATTGAAACAGAAGCCACGAGCATAGTTTCTCTTCTCTGTATCAAGCTCGTTAAAAAATGAAATGAAAATATGGGGATTGAACCCGGAGTCTTGAGCATAGTTTTCCTCTGTGTAGCAAGCTCCTTAAAAAATGAAACAAAAATATGGGGATTGAACCTGAAGCCGTGAGCATAGTTCTTTTCCTGTGTCAAGCTCGTTAAAAAATGAAACAATCACCTCTCTTGAACCTTCCTTTCATCCACTCTTATCCTTTTTCTCAGTTTAGTAGATAAATTGGTGACAGCCTCACAGTCAGTGAATGAATTGAACCTTGGAGGGCATGTCTCCAGTCTTTGATGATCATTCTGCAGTTAAGCCACTAGCTTTCAAGCTGGGGGCATACCAAGATTAGTCTTTTTTCTTTATCGTGCTTGAAAAAACCTGAGAATGTAACCTAGCAGACTTTTATCACTTCTTTGGACTCGCATGGATATACAAAGAAGGAACCTCTTGGAGTCATCTTTAATCTCTTTTCAGACTCTCTAAACATGAAAATATTGCCGAGTGATCTTGCTTCCTTTCCCACTCGTTAAAAGGTTTGAAAGGGCGTCTTTCAAGTGATAATTTATCTCTTTTTAGGCCTCGCAAGACTAACATTACGAAAATGGACAACATTGGAGTTGTCTTTAAGTACTTTTCAGACTCTCTAAATATGAAAAATCATCGAGTTTACCTTCTCTGGACACGTTAAACAATCATACATTGAAGGGCCCATATGGGACCGAACCCTTACTTATTCTAGTTCGCTAAACAAAGGAAGAGGGACTTACCAAAGGTGATTCATATCGATCATGTGTTACCCTCGTCGAGCTTGTTAAATTAAAAAGAGGTACTCATCTATTTGGATGGGGGAAAAATTCAAAGAAGCAAGCCAAGAAGTTTTGAGAACACTACCAGTAACTCTTATGGTTGCCCTTGAACACGACACTTTGTCTTTGCATGCATTGTAATATGTTGAACCTATGCACTGAGCCAATCCTCTGAGTTTCTTTTACTCCTTTGGGTCACTTGACAAAAGTCACAACATCCATTGCATTATCAAGTTTTGGTCCATGTCATGTTTCTGTTGATGTGCCTCAGTGTTCAAGGGAAGTATCTGCCTCGAGATTCAACCATCACAAATATCTTGTTTCAATACCCGTGTCATTCCATGTTCATTTGATCTACCAATTACATCTCCGTGTCTATTTTTTTTCATTGATGGGGGATACATCAAGGCCCTCCTTCGACGGGTCTATTCCTGTCAACTTCAACATGTTATTCGGGAACTAGACTTAGAAACCAGTTAGTACTTTGGGACCTGCATACCTCAATCACAGGCCTGCTCGTGTTTGACAGTGGGTTTACATCATTGACCTCTGATCGGATAATTCCATGGATGTTCAACTTCAGCTCATCCATTCACATTCGTTGGAATGTACTAGAGTACCTTGGGAATCATTGACATCAATGGTAATCTCCCTCGTGCTTGTTAATGGTTTACCTCATTGAACGGTAATCAAGTGGTTTCTACCATGTTTGACATCAGGACATATTTTCAGATGGTTAGATTCGTACTACATTGGGATCATTAAAAAGACCCTAGATTGAGTTTTCACTCTTATGTACACTTTGCCCAAGTTGCGAAGGAGTTCTTTTTTAACTATGACACATATACTCTTACATAGATCCACTTTGTATTGGTCATGGCTATGTCTTGTCATCTCATAGATCCACTTTGTATTCTTTGTAGCTACAATCAGCTCAGGTCAAAGAGTATAGATACACATTGTATCTTTAGTGGTTATACCTTTTGTCAATATAATTATGGATCCGCAGTGTATTTTATGGCGGTCATACCTAAAAAGTCTTTATCACTAAGGCATAGGTATGCCTACCTTGGTTTTGAAACATGTCATAATATTTGTTTGGTGGTTGTGTGCATTTTTTCCTATCTCTCTGCGTCCATACCCTTTCTCTAAAAATTCTACAAAGTACTTTAGTCATCATCATCTTCTAACTTTATACTTTGGGGGCCAATATTTTACACATCAAAATTACTCACTTCAATAATGTCGCAATTGTCGTCATTACAAGTGTTATAAGTGTCGCATCTTGTCCGCAAGTTTCGCATCTTGACCACAAGTGTTTCAATTGTCACAAACATCATACTTTCATCTTTCATATGTCATGCCTCTAACAACATCATAAAGACACTTAAGACACCTCAAAGACTAGTTTTGAAGAAGAGAAATCAGTTGACAGGGAGTACAAACCTTTTTCCATTGAAAGAACCACTAAAAAATGGATTTTGGAGAGGAGATCTCCCCTACCCACTGTCATGGAGTGCTAGCGCTCCCTGGGCCTCTTTGGGGGAGTGTTTGAGCGCCCTGTGCACCCTTTTGGGGGAGCGCTACCCTTTCTGAGCAAATTTTTGGTTTGTTGGAGGAAATCAGGGGACAAGCCCCTCAATATCTGAAAGTAGTTGGGTTTGAATCTTGGGTCAAGGCATGATCTTAGGGAAGATCCTCAACTAAAGGAGAGGAATCCTCAACTTATCCCAAATATCTCTCAAGTGGTTAGGCCTCTCCAAGGTTATATAAGGAGGCCTTCTCATGGTGAAAGGTACAATAGAGACTAGAGATTGATACCAAACTAATGATCCTATAAGTGGTATGTACATGAAAAAGATTGGAGGTATGAAACCTATGATCTCATAGGAAACATACAAAAAAAATGGAGATTACTTGAGCAAAGGGGTTGGAAAAGGAGAACTGGAAGAAGATGTTGCACCTTCATCAAAGCATTGTAAGTACTTTTACTTGTTCTCATAAATAATCAATGCTTGGCCTATTTCTTTCAAACTTATGCTTGTTCCATATGAGTTTGTCTGCAATAGATGGATCTATATTTGAGCTAATCTCAATAGAGTAAGAATTCCATTGTATCTTTGTTTGTTCTACAGGATCTTTCAGGGAGCTCAAGATCAAAGCTCAGCCTGGAATTTGCAAGGACAAACATCGTTAATAAGGTACATATATTTCTTCTTCTCCTTCGTATATTAGCTTGATTAGATATAAAAGGATGTCAGTGTCCATGTTAAGCACTTTTCTGTCTTGGCCTTAGGAGTCTAGAGACCAAGAGGGAATCCGCTTGTCCGTAGGGGGATTCACCTACAACAAAAATGAATACTTAGAACTATTAGAAAAGATAATATAAATTACATTAATTTATAAACCAAAAACATGATAAAATATAAGTCTAATTGTCTAGGCCTAAATAAATTTTATAGTAATGGGACTAAGAGAAATTTAGACTATATAAAAACTAGTAAGGGGAGAATAATAATTTAATACATGTGTACAATGTGTGCATGAAATTAATAAAATAAATGATTTCATGTGTTAAAGCGGAGTCAACATAGAGTTATAATCCTAAGTCAAACTAGACTCTAAATTCTAACTAAGAGAAGAATCCTGACCAAACTCCAACAGTAATTTAGTTAGGAGACACAATAAATGAGAAATTTGGGAATTAAGAGACAACTAGGAGAAAATCTACGAACTAATTGTGGAGGTGAGAAAAATTAAAAAAAAAAAATATTTAATTAAAAAGAAATAAACATGTGTAATTTGAGGGAAGAGTGACATGTGTGGGGGTTAATAATCTCTAATTTAATTATTCAAAATGATCTAATTATGCATGAAATGACAAGTGTTAATATAGAAATTTGTATAAAAGAAAGGAGAAGGAGTAAGGCACCATATTGTTGGATGACTGAAATGATGTCAAATTTTTCTTAAGATTAGTTTACTTGTGTGAGTTGGGTTGCAAGTCTTGTGTAGGAGGTGGAACCCTCTTCTTGCGAGAGAAATCTTGAGCTATATTTAGATATGAGTTTATGTGTTTGATATCTTTCTGGATCATGAGATAAGGGTTAAGAAGAGTACCCCAAGCGTTGGCTGGAAGTACCAGTGAAGTAGCTTGATTAGAAAGTGAAAGGGATGTTGCAGAAGTGCTAGGTTGAATATCAACCTCATATATAATCAATATTCTAGTTACAATATTTAATCGTTCTTGTTGTTTTATTGTTTTAATAAATATTTATTTTGTGTACGAAATATGTAAAGAATGAATTTTCTTGGTCAATGACATAGTGTTTCCTGTAATTTATATATAATTTTACCGGTTGACGAAATGGTATCACATATAGCATGATCACAATGTTAGAATAGTGATATATAAAAAATCAATGTTGTACATAATTAATTATTCTTTTATCAATACACACTTTTCATATATTTCAAAACCATGAGGTTTTAAATTCTTAGGCAAAACCTCCTGCAAAGAAACATCAGACATAGAGAGTGTCTTCAAATAACCCCTCAACATAACATCATTTATGTGTGTCTGAAGTTCCACACATATCTCCTCCTCTATATTGTTTCAAACTGAAATATGTGAAGAGTACTCGCTACTCTCATTTAAAAAAAATATATATATTGTTGTATTACCGCTACCAAATTGAAAATATATCGCAATTCAACTAAATGTAGATTTTCCTTTGGGATTGGAAGGAAGAGATGGACCCCACATTTATTTATGCCCAAATGATTCGTCCCAGTAAAAGTTCTATAGGATCTTTTTTTTTGAATACTGAAAAGATCGAGTTCCCATAAGGAAGTGGTCTTAGAATACAAAGAAATTGCTACATTGAATCATCCTTCGATAGATGCTCCAATGATTGGTAACAAGCAAGAATATCAATCTTCCAGTAATGCTTTGCTCATTTAACAAAAAAATTATCTAGGAAGATATCCTTCTAGAACTATTGTCTAGTCAATGTTTGTCTCTGGATTGCTGAAAAATCTTATTTTGTTGAAGGAAGTCATGACTGGATCCTTGTTCCATGAATATAAAACTTAACATCTATTGTAAACCCTAATTGTTGCATTACTATAGCTCTTCAACCAAATTCTTGAGAAAGTAAACAAGCTTTTCACATTATGACAACCCCTGGGCTTTCACCATGGTTGTTCTATTGGCATTGCCTTGGATAATGATTAGTGTTGGAGACTTGGTGGTGCACGTTTTGATGGAACTCAGTGATGACATGGAGTTAACTCATTGACAAATCAGAGTTGATTTTTAAGGGAAGTAAAACAAATTTTTTTCATCACTAGAGTAGAGGTTAAGGCACTGCGATATTTTCGTTCGAATAGATAATGCCACAAATTTACTTTAATCAAAATATGATCTGACTGTTAGAGTAATTAAAAGACATTTAGTTTACATCACTAGAGTAAAGGTTAATGTATTGCGTTATTTATGTAGATATGATAACGACTAGATATATTTTAAATAAAATAAATCTAGACATGCATCTCGTGAATCTTAAATATGTTTTACATTTTCAAAGATTATTCTTAATATTTCAATAAGAACAAAACCTATAACATTATAATTATATCAACATAACCTAATATGAATCATTGAACCTTTTATTTGATGTCTACACAATTAATTAGAACATGAATAATAGAGGAACTCACTTGGAGGCTTTGTTCCACTTGTACCACCCTACACAAGATTGACATTTCATCACACAATTGCATAATTTCCTATCAATCTAACAACTTCCACATTGAACTTGGCATATATATTTTTGTATATATCCTGAACAATAGATGCCCAATTCATAAAATTATAATAAATGAGAATAATTATGATAATACAACTAAATGAAAATTTATTTAGTCATGGAAGGATGGGCATAACAAAATTATTACGTACAATTAATGGATTGGTAGATTAATTATTTTTATTATAAATTTGCTATTGCGGAATATGTTTACCTTCATATAATTAGATCATAGCATAACACGATTTTATATGAGTCTAATAGAATAAATTGTGCAATTGAGAACTTATGTAAAATAATTTGTCAATAATATTGTGTAATAGTGCTAGTTGACGATATCCATGACGATTATGCAATTATCAAATGTTAGATAGTTGGCATCAATGAATATGTCATGCAACTTACGAAACTTGTGTTAAAGATATCTTTGATTCAATCTTAACTATTATGAATATATATCTTAACTATTATGAATTAATGGGATTATAATAATTTTAAAACATAATAGATTCTCTTTTCAAATGTGTAGTGTTGATATAAAATAAGTTGAACATAGAAGATATCTAATGGAATAGAAAATTACAACCAACACTACCATGTATATCTAACTTATCTCCTATATAAAAAAAATTATACAAAATTCTGTAACACAAGTTTTTTAATCTCAATTATCTCAGTTGTATTTATGAGAAGGATCAAGTATTGTTGATGTTGTCGAAGAGCTCAGGGAGGATATTGGTACTGTGTCTAAATATGGTCAAATTGCAATTAAAGTTGAGTGACATAAAATTAGTGCGCAAGTTGCACAATCTTAAGTAAGGTAGATAAGATTAATACACATATACACCATATTGCATCACAATATAGAAAACTTGGAATTAGTGTTAAATCAATAAGTAGTTTCTTGATGAGATGAATTTGTAAATTTGCTTAGGTGTTATTTTACATTATTTAAATGATTCATAATGTTTAAAATCATTGTGTGCATTGTAAGCTACCCTATGATTAACATATTGAATATATATACTTTCTTTGTAATTTCTTAATCATTGATGATCCATGATTGGAGGGTTTTTACATTGGATTTTGATGCATATTCACATAGAAGAACAAAATAAGCTTGGATACATAGTAAACTTCCCTAAATTTCTATGCACACATAAATATTTGAGCATGAATGGATTGATTCCCTCTTTGATATGGTGTGGGATTGTGCACTTGAAAAACTAAAACATAGTTAATTATTGTTATTATTATTATTTCTCTATTTTTGTTTTCACGACATTGCTTCTGTCACTAGGTTTCACCAATTCTATACCTTATGGTGCTCATACAATTTTTCACCATGAGGAAATTTTTATTTCTATAGATTTTCTTTCCTCCTAAAAGGTTTTCAAACATATTTCTTTCCATGATGCCTCAATGAGGTTTTCAACATGGGATTGTTTTTGTTCTTTTTGTCTTTTTCTCAATGGAATTTTTCAATTACAATGGGTTGGGGCATTACTATTTACAACTAGATGTAATTACTTATTATGGAGAAGATTGTTGAACTTCTCTCTTTCCATTGGATTCTTAAAAAATTTGAGTCTGTGGCCATTGACTAGGAGGGTTATTTTTTCTTCCTCTATGGTATGATATTGATTGAGCCATTTTCATAGCATGTGTCCACTTGGTATGTCCCCAACCATTTGTTATTTAGTTTTCTTTTGAAGTATAATTTTAATTATCGAGTCACAAAGAAGGGCCCTATCTCATTCTTTGAAGACCATAGACTTCAAAAAATTCTAATGCCATCTTTTCCTTTGTTTATAGACTACTTTAGTGTGAAATAAGGCCCAATCCTTATAGTCATCATATGCATTTATCTTCTATAATATTTATTGTTGGCTTGTGTATAGGTCCAAATTTTTGGTTGAGGCTATTTAAAGTGTATCTATATCAAATTATATGGGGAACACTGCATTTTTTCAATATATTAGCTCATAGAGTGTGAACTATGGTGGTTTTCCATGTTTTTTTGCATTTGCATAAAATTAAAAACCAATTTGTTTACCCATTCTTTCTTTTAAAACTAGACTATTTTTGTGACGATGTTTTTCCATTTCTCTATTAGTCACTTCTACATAACCATTGGATTAAGGGGGGTTTGTAGATGATTTCATATGGTGTTTTTTGTTAAAGTGCGTAAGATTATAAATTAGATTGGAGGTGAAATGGGGGCCTTGATCTTTTACAATTTATCTGCCCAAACCTAGAAAATATATCATCATGTACAAATTGTGATACTTTCTCCTCATTTGAATTTTTCATTGATTTTATGTCGGTCCACTTGGTCAGATAATCAATGAATACTAGGATGTGATTCTTTTGGTTTGAATTATAATTAATGAGCCACACAAATTTCAAGACCTATTTGTTAAAGCATTCAAATGAGAATTGGGGTTGTTATGAAATTTCATACCACTTTTTTGGTTTTCACATCCTTTGTAATTCATCATAATGGGAGAGATATTGTTAAGTATCATTATGAAAAGTAGGCTAATAGTATATAGCTTGTAGGATCTTTGGGGATACCCTATTTTCAACATAATTACCTCCATAAGGTTCATCATGGCATGCAAGGAGAAGGCCATGTATCTCATGTTGTCTTATGCATATTTTGAGAATATGATATAGTTCGAGCTTGAACCAAGTATCCCTTTATCCATGTATATGTAACACTTTTCCAAAAACTTTTGCAGTGGTCCTTGTAAGTGAAGTATTGAGTAAATCTCCATGTAGTTAGGTGGTTTTGTTTGTCAATGAAATAGAGAGTCTCTATAGTGATTGCAAAGAGGTTCTTATCCAAAAATTTATCATCCACAACTTCATTATCTATAGTACTTGTAAGTTTTGATAGAAAAAATAAAACAATATTATATTTATCCAGTATGTCAAGGATATTTTGATCTAGTAAGCGTCATTTAGTTATCCTTCCATTAATATCATTTTTTCATTAAATGTATGATGGTAGCATGGTCTATATAGAGAAATGGTGGGTATGTAGTGACATAATGTATAAACTTGTTTATGGCACACACAAATGTAATACATTATTTCTTAGTGACAATATAATTTAGTTCATCCCCAAATAATTTATTGCTGATAAAATAAATTGTAAATGGATTTGTTTCTTCTTGTTAGCCTAAAACTACCCCTAATGCATTATTAGATGCATATATTTGTATGTGAAATGGGATATTTTTCTTGGAAACTTGAAATACATGGGCTTAGCTAATATTTTCCTTGTTTTTGTCTAAGGTTGTTTGGTAGTCTTCTGTCTAGTACAAATATATGCATCTGGAGAGTAGATTGAACAGTTGGGATGTGAATTTACTAAAATATTTTATGAACCTTCAGTAGTAACTTGCATGGCCTAGAAAAATCCTCATATATTTTTTCTTTTGGGGATTATGATGGTATTTAGTTATGTTCACCATAGCCTGATATAATTCAATCCTATGACAAGATATATGGTGACCTAAGACAATTCCTTCACTCATGATTATGTTTCATTTTTCATTACATAGTCTTATTTTCTCACATATTTTCAACACATTCTCTAGATTGGTTAAGGCTTCTTGGACTAAATTACCATATGAATTGAAATCATACATGTAGATTATATGGTTTCCTATACCAAATCCAAGAATATGATGAGGATAGGTTATTGGAAGGTTAAATGAGCATTGTATAGGCCAAACTGAAGGGCCTTCTAGGTAAATACATTGTTGGGGAAGTAAATGTGGTTTTTTATTAGTCCTTAAGGTTGATCCATATTTGGTTGTACCCAGTAGACCCATATAAAAATCAATAGTACTTTTAAATTGCTAAGGGATATAGTAATTTATCAATGAAATTTAAGGGAAGGTGGTCCTTTCTTATGGTTTTCTTTATCTCTCTATAATCTACACAAACCCTCCATTTAAAATTCTTATTGGGAACTATAACTAAGGGTGAGACCCATTAACTATCATAGATTAGGTAGATTAATCCTTCATTTGAGAGGTTTTGCAAATCTCCCTTGAATATGCATTTTAATGAAGGGATCATTCTCACCCCAGATGGGGTTCCACCTAGCACAGAGGGGCCACATGGTACAGTGCTTATCTAAACCTTATATGTAGGCCATTAGCCCCCATCCCCTCACCATTAAGGATGGGGGAAAGATGGTTTAGCCAGGCCGATGAGCCAAGACTTCTCGTGTGCGTGATGGGAACAAAATCATACAACACTCAGTGGATGTCCTTAATGGTATGTCTGGTCAATTTACTCCTCATGAATTTACTTGATTTTGGAGAGGAGGGGGCTCATTTGGAGTCGAAGCCACAACATTGGAGCATCCTTGAGCTCTGGTGTGACTGTAATTATCTAATTGTCGCCAGAGACACTTCTTGGCACCTCCAAATGCCAAGGGAAAGAGGCAAGCCCCGTAGGGGGGTTTCCTAGTATGCTTCGGCTGCGCGCAGAAAGAGACAACAAAACTTCGAGTAGGCATTGTCCATGGAAAGGACACAACTTGTATGAAAATCTAGTAGACCTTAATTGACTCCCATGGCCTCTATTAAATAATTATCGTAGATGAACCCATTCAATTCCCCCCAGCACACCTTCTCTTCACAGTCCTAGACAACTGGAACCCGACGACTTGTTTTCCTGGGGAAAATACCCAGCAGGCCTTCAAGGAATATCATAGCACCAACATAGGAGAAGCCCAATTGAACGATTCCCCCCCTGCTACATTATATAATAAACTCCGGAAGATATAGATGTAGAACTGACCACAGGAGCAATAGAGACCCCTCCAATAGAATACCTGGAATGAAACGATGTAGCTAAGGCCGAGACAATTGGTATGGAAGGTGAAGCGTTGGGGGATAGTATAGATAGGGAGGGTGGCACTACTCCTATGCCACGTCCTCTGTCTGTCATGCAAGAGGAAGGGTGTGCCCACCTACCATTCCTCCACCCGGACCACCTGAATTTAATCTTTGAACTACAGATCTTGGTGGAGGACCTAATCCACCGCACCAGTCTAGTCAGCCAATGAGTAGACCTTCTCTGTGAGGCCTACTCCAATACACAGCCAGGAAAGCACTGTCTGATGTGCGCTCAGGACTTCATGATGATAGCCAAGGCATATGGCGAGGATGGAGAGGGAGACATGGATGAAGGGGAGGCCACCGGGTAAAATTTCACTGTTAATAGTTTTAGTTTTTTTCTTTGTTTTCCTCAGGCTAGTCATGGCTAAACACCATTATTTTGTAACTCTAAGACTCAAAGATTTTTTTCAGAACAATGGCTGCCAGTTATCTTGGTTTCCTTCGGGAAATACAAATGGAAGCCAGACTATCTTCCTCACAGATGACATAGATAGCCAATTGTCTTCGTTTCCTCTTACACAGAGGGACAGCTGACAAACATGGTGTTTCTGGTTTAACCTTTTTTTGGAAAGTTAATACAATAGGCTCTTCTCTTTTTTACTTAAAAAAAAAATGAAAGGATAATTCTCCATTTGGATTTCTTTCTAGGTGAATGTTCATTTTTTATGTATACGTGGATTCCCTTCGCGTCCCTATAATCACATGCAAAGGATGCTGTGTGTTTTCCAAGAACATCTAGTAATCGCATTTCTTAGAAAAAAAACTAAACTACTATCGATTTTTAGAGTTTTGGATGGGGATATTTCCACTGTTTTGGTTGTACTTTGTTCATTCCTAGTAGAGAGTAAATCTTTCTATCAAATATCTTTCAAAACAATAGAAGTTTTAGACTTCCATTATTCTTTTTGGCCATTGTATTCTTCAATTTTTACAATTCTTGGATATAGATTTTGCATGTAGTTTGAAATGAAAGAGTCTTGATTTGTATATTTTATGTCCATTTTCATTTCAATTGTAAAGAGAGGTTATATTGTAATTTGAAATGCCTCGTCTCCTTCCTCTTTTCTACCCGAATAAGTGTTTCAGTGTCAATGAGTGGCTTGGTAGGTGAATAGAGTATGAGTTTTTTTTGTGATTGAGCATTTGTGATGGTCATGTTTCCTACCCTACAAATGATGTATCCATCAATTGTATCTAGCCAAGGTCTTCTTATGATGAATAGGTACCCATTAAGTTTGTATTTAGTCTATAGTACTATAAATTTTGTTGGCGTATGCTACGAGGAAAATACTCTATGGAATGGGGTAAACCACAACAGATGAAATGACTGCAAAAATCAAATCTAATCTCAAGTATTCTATATAAATGAAAATGCTAACAAGACAAGATAAAGATACTACCTCGTATGAAAGTTCAATGAAGACCACCATTGAGAAATCGACTCAAAGCTCTATACCTACAACTTGTCCTCAACAACCAATATACACAAGCATATGGTGATAATATATATGGTTAACACATATAATAGCATAACCCATCAACATTCATAACAAATATGCCCATGGAATAACGAATCAAAGATTTGCAAGATATTAATTGGATCAACAAAAGTATACAAGTGACAAACTTTCGTGTTGGCACGTATCAAAACCAAGAAACTAAGTCCTTTCCAACTAGGCCTCCACCATTTCAATCCTCCACCAAAGGAAATCTCATATAAGAGAAAAAATGAGGTTCTCCATCAAAGAGAGAAGATCTTGGGGGCTAGACAATGTGTTCTATAATATCCCAAATATAAAATAGTATGAAGAACATAAATAATTATCTAGAAATGGAAGATAAACAATGATATAACCATAACAATACTAGAATAACACCAAAAAGAGCACTTTGATTAATGAGAGCAATGTTCACTTGCCTCTTCGAGGGGGCAACCTCTAGTAGAGAATATATCTATTACAATAATATCCAAGACAAAACTTCTGATACCCTTTACTCCTATTTATACTAAATATGTCTATCCAAAGGAATAATCTAGAGGAAGAACCTTCTAGAAGTGGAAGCTTCTATTAGGTCTTATTACATTTGACTTATTCTTCCTTATTTATAGGCCTTATTAATATTGGACTTTATTACATGGAAAAATATTGTTCTACCTACGTGAGGGGTTAGGTCCCTAACATGTCCCCCCCTTAGAAATATCCTTTTCCTCGAGGCTTGAGATGAGGAAATTATTGCAGAATGGTAGCTAGTTCCGAAGTGGAATCTGCTGGAGTTGTATCTTTCCACTAGGATAAAATTTCCTTGATGGTGTTCTTATATAGACGACGCTCATGTTGGTCCAAAACTACTTGTGGTTGTAGAAAAATGGATCCTTCTTTGTCCAACTTGGGAAGGTTTGTTTGAGTTTGGAACTTAGTTCCAATCACATTCTTTAAGCAAGAAAAATGAAAAAAAACATGGATCTTAGAATGAATGGGTAAAGTGAACTGATAGACCATGTGTCCCACATGCTTGAGAATGGTATAAGGACCATAAAATTTGGGCACCAGTTTCTGACAATGGTCATCCTTGAGGGAATTTTTCTTACAAGGTTGTAGTCGAAGAAAAACTTGATCTCCTTCTGCAAATTGATATTCAGAGTGATCTTGATTTTCCTATTGCTTCATGCGATTCTAGGCCATGAACAGATTCTCTTTGAGGGTACAGAGAATAGCCTCTTGAACTGCAAGCATTTAGTCAACCGCCTAGACCTTCGAGACACTTGGCAAGTATGAGAGAATTGAAGGTGGATTTTTTCCATATACTGCTTCAAAAGGAGTCACGCGGGTAGTTTTATGGTAATAAGTGTTGTACGAACATTCAGATAGTGGTAACCATTGAGCCCATTGATTTTTTTGTTCTGATGAAAAACACCTCAAATATGTTTCCAAACACTTGTTGACAACTTTAGTTTGACCACCAGTCTATGGATGATAACCTGTGTTGAGATGCAATTGGGTACCTTCTAGTTTGAATAGTTCTTGCCAAAATTTGCTGGTGAAAGTTGGGTCGCGATCAGAAAAAATAGAATGAGGCATGCCATGAAGTTTGAAGACCTGATCCATTAAAAATTGAGCCAAAGTGGAGGTTTTAAATGGGTGTTGAAGAGAAAAGAAATGAGGATACTTGAAAAGAAAATCAACTACCACCATGATGACTGATTTATTTCCTGATTTATGTAATCCTACAATAAAATCCATAGAGATATCCCTCCCAATAGCAGGTGGAATTGGAAGAGGTTGCAGTGTGCTAGGATCTTTGACTGTTTCTCCCTTGTTGCATTGACAAACATCACATTCTGCCACAAAATTGAGAACATCCTGTTTCATACCATCCTAGAAAAAAGAACGTTTAACCTGATCATAGTTTTTGGTAAACCCTAAGTGCCTAGCAGTGGGTGTAGCATGATGCTCATAAAGTAATGTGGATTTAAGTTTTGACTGTTTACTTAAATACAAACGAACTTTGTATCAAAGCTCATCATTGTGCCAAGAGTACCCTGGGGAAACTGGAGAATTGGCCTACAATTATTTTATCAGATGCAAAATTTTGGGATCTTGTAGCCATTCCTGGAGAACAACTTGGAGCCAATCTAGTACAATGAAGGAGAGAGAAAAAAGGGAACCTTCATCTTCATATTTTATGGAAAGTGCATCAACAAACACATTGTCTCTGCCTTTCTTGTAAATGATCTCATAATCATATCCAAATATATTAGTCACCCATTCTTGTTTCTTTGGGGAGGAAAGACATTGTTCCAGAAAATACTTGAGGCTTTGATGATTTGTCTTAATTTGGAAGTGTTTCCCCAATAGATAAGGGAACCAAAGATCCACAGCATGAAGAATGACCAACATTTTTTTTTCATAGATTAATTTGCCCAAATTTATCTCTGACATTTGTTTGTTAGTAAAGGCCAAAGGTCGAGCCTCTTGCATAGGGACTACTCCAATTCTTTCCCAGAAGAATTACATTCCAGGAAAAATGCCTTTATGAAATCAGGAAGGTCCAGGACCAGAGTGGTGCACATGGACATCATCAAGGTTTGGAAGGGCTGAGCAACTACGAGAGTCCAAGTGAAAGAATTATTTTTAAGGAGAGCAGTGAGAGGTGCCACAATATTTCCATAATTCTTAAAAAAATTATGATTGTTACGAGGAAAATCTCTCTATGGTTGGGGGAAAACCACAACAGAAGGAAATGAATGCATAAATCAACTCTATCCTCAAGTATGCTATATAAAAAAATATTCTAGAAAGACAAGATACAAGTCCTACCTCGCCTAGACGTTCGATGAAGTCCATTGTTGAGAACTTGACCCAAAGAAATATACTTGCAACTATTCCTCAAAAACAAATCAAAGAAAGAATATGGTGATAATATACGATGTTAGCGCATTCAATAGAACAATCCATTAACATTCATAACAAACAAGCCCATGGAATAATAATTCAAATATATTCAAGATATCAGTTGGATGAGAAAAGAGTATTTCTATTAAGATATGATCAACAAAAGTGAATAAGTTACAGACTTCCATGTCAACACGATTCAAAACCAAGAAACTAAGTTCCTTCTAGTTGGGCTTCCACCACTTCAATCCTCCACCAAAGGAAAGCTCATGTAAGAGAGACAATGGATTTCTCACTCAATAAGGAAAGAGATTGGGGGTTGAACACTGTGTTCAGACTTAAAGGATAAAGGGATGCAGACTCAATATGAAGTGAATAATTCCTCCAGAGTAACTTTTCTCTCAAAGTTGAATTCTTTCTCCTCTTTTCCATGGATCAGAGTTGACCCATTTATAGCCTTCAAGTGGAACTGAAGGGTCGAGTCAGAATGTTTCTAGTATATGGAAGACCAAGGATTATTGATCTCCTATTGTGACATGGAAACCTGACACCATTTTTCAATTCTGGGAACATTTTCTGATGTACGTGGGTTGTAGTGGTGCAACCCACATATACACATGATGTATAGTAGGAAAGGTGCGTATATGTGGAAAAAATGTATTTTTAGCTCTGGGATTTGCAAAAAGGGATTACAATTCTGCATGGGGAAATGGAAAAAGACCTTCTATGCAAGATTGCATGGGGTGAGACAAATATTTCTATAAAAGATGCCCCATAATGTGTGAGGTTAGATGAGTATCTATGATGGTCGAAATACATTATAAAAACCCAAAAGTGGAGTGATGGGGAACCAACTGGAAGAGCTAGTTTCTCATTACAATCTATACTGACTTCGCATACATGGCTGCCAATTTGAATTACAATGCATATCCATGTGAAAATATACCAAACAACTATTTATGGCCATGAATAGGGAAATAAAAATGTGGTTACATGCCAAAGGCTATCATAGTCATGAGAAAGGCCCAGTAGAACCAGTCTCAAAATCAATCTGAAGATATCTATATACAATGGAGTACAATCTGATATCCCATGATCATTTAAGTCACATAGGTACTATTCCAATGAAAAGGAAGAAACAACTCAGGAAATATGCAACCACATACTGATGTCTTCAAGTATTCTACATAATCCACCAAAGGTGAAAGTCTACATCGTGTGAATAAAGGAGTTGAGGTCAAACACAATGAGACTTCGTTTGATTACCAGTCATTGAGGTATATCATTAAAAAATGTGAGACATCCTACCGATGATGAAAGTAGGTATCAAGGCACCGAGTACATTATTACAAGTGTGAATAAAGGAGTCGAGGTCGAACACTTGAATAATCCATCAATCAGGAGACATTGATGTATTCCCAACTGTCGATGGTGAGATAACCTGTCACTAATGATTGGAAGCCTCAAGGTACTCATAGGACTCTAAGTCACATTTCGAGAATAGATGAGCTAAAGTTGATGGAAGGAAACCTGCTAAAAGGAGAGCATTAAGGCATATCTCATCATTCATAATGAGGTACAAAGAAGGATCTTCATGATTTGGAGGAGATCAGATGAATAACATGTTCATGAAACGACCTTGTGCATCTTTCGTGTGTTCCAAGTGCAAGCGGTACATGAAAAAGACCCTCTGAGTAGTGACCAATGAGGAAAAATGCTGACAAAGGTGAGGAAACCACCAATAAGGTTAATGGAATCCAAGACACTGCACAAATCCCAATGTGTGAATAGATGTATTGTCATCGAACATAAGGAAAACCACCTAGTCAATGACCAATGGTGAAATGTGGACTACTAGGTTCAAGATTACCTACCAATGATGAAAGTATGACTAGGGTGTGTAATAGGAATACAACATCATGTGATTCTGAGACAAACTAAGGGTATGGATGACATGCAAAGTCAAGAGTTCTGAGGAATGGTCGACACGGGTTGATACATATCCTTTGAACAAGAGCATGAGACATATGGAAGACTCTGGAAACATAAAATCAATGATGAAACCATGCGATGCATGAGACATCAATCAAGTTCTCCATAGGGATTGGAAGAGTAACTATTCAATGGAGAAAACTTTTTGTAATCAGCTCAGCTTCCTAAGGCCATGCTAAACCCAAAATTATGATAGCAAATGGACTCAATAATTTTTTTCTATGTTCAAAGGTGACACAATTGTTTCCAATATAAGATAATACTCCCTTCCCACCCGTATGCTTTTTGTTTTTTTACATTCAAATGAATGCTATGATACAGAGGAGGAAACAAGTGCCATAAGTAAGAAAAACTAGTTCCAGCAGTGGAACATACCTATGCTCAATGCAAGGAGGTGCACGCGGGAGATCGACACTCGGGGGAATGTTCCCTCCTGGGTATAGGGTGTCAAATTACAAAGGATATAAATGAGGCTCTTCTTGGTTGAGGATGCAAAACTACTGAGGAAAACAGTTTATAATGCAAAGCGAGAACCGACTATAGGCTCAATACTGCAAGCAAGGGAATGATATGAAATCACAACTAACACCAAAAAATGTCCTTTTTTGTAAGTTGAGTCTACTTGGTGTGAAAAAGGGATAAAATGGTACCAAATAGACATCCTTTCAAATCCAACTTATGAGTGTGAAAGAGACAAGTTCACTCGATAATATTTTCTCTTTTTGAAAATGAGTCGGAAAAGAGATTAAATCAAACTCGGTTGGGAGTTCTCTAGGTATAGGTTAGCATGTTTATGAATGAGAAATGAGGATCAACATAAAGTCATGTATTGGATATAATGGACTCCCGGTCCTATGGAAAAAATATGTACATGGGAACCAAATGGAGCAGAGGATATAACTAGGGTACCCATGTTTGGTAAGTCCCTACCATTTGATAACGACACGTCTTGTAGCAGATGGAAGGTTATGTGTCGCAAAAAATGGGTTCCTACCTAAGGCATATGAGTGATAGTTATAGGACAATGTGAATGTGCATGATGAAATGGATACCTATCCTATATGATGGGTAGATAAAATACCTTCCCGCAGTTACAAACGATCAACCAACAAAAATCCCTAGTAAGAATCCATGGAGAAAACTACAAAAACCAAATCAATCCACTATTGTATTAGTCCATTAGGAGAAAATACGATCCGAAACTATAGAAAGTGGGTAAAAACTACTATAAATAGTAACAAAAACAAAATTTTACTATGTCATTTTGACTTTTTACCCAAATAGTGAAAATTGGACCAAATTACCTCCGATATTCAACTAGTGATTATGGGAGCATCGAGTGACGGAATCAGAGACCATCTAGACTAGGTAATTCCTCTTCCCCTCCTCTTCCTTTCTAGTGGATTAAATTTTTTATTTAGGTTTCAAAATTTGAGTTATTTAAGGCGCAATTATGTATTTCAGTGTACGTGACCTACCACTCATCGGGTCATGTATACGTGAGGTTATACATGACTATGTAAAATACAGGCTATGTGTACTCATCCCTATACGTGAATTTGAATGTTGCAGCCCGCGTACAAGTCTGTAAAAAAGGTTTTTGATTGTTTCTAACTCAAAAATTGATTTTTCTTTGGCATGATGGTGCTAGAATGGAGGGAAGGGGAACATGAGGAGGTAGATACTAGTGCGGAAAGAGATATGGGGGCCCAAATTTCCTTGAAAATATGTGGGTTGTACAAAGTTTGGGCACTCAAAGGGATGAGAGCCCAAGTGAGGTTGCTACAATTTCTCGTGGATTACTGGGATCCAAACAGTAAGAGCTTCAACCTCGATGGGAAACCATTGAGGATTGAAGTTGAGGATATATATTTCTTGACTGTTTTGTCTCACCTGGGTGAGGTGGTGAACCTCAAAGCCTGGGAAACTGGGAATGGTATGAAGATAGAACAATACATTAACGCTCACTGTATAGCAGGGACCGAGAAGGTTGAGAGTCAACTCCCCATCTGAGTGATAAACAATCTCAGCCTCAATATTGTTTTCCTTGTTTTGATTAGGACCATAGGATCAACTTCGTTGCACCAGGCATCGAGGTCGCTCATGTTTTATTTTTTAGAGTGCTTGAGACCCATGGTGTACGATTGGTGCACCTCACTACTGGATAATATGAAGAACCAATTGACAGAGTGAAAACATGGTGACAAGAGGAACTCCAGGTTTGCATCTATCTTGTGTATCTTTTTCTTCGAGCGAGTTCCAGGTTTGGGACCTAGAATTGAGATCATTCCTTGAGGACCTTGTAATCCAGCCATGGCACGATGGACCAAGGTAATGAGATGGCAGGGGGGAGGTAGGGTGCCCACACCCTACAATGAGGATTTGTTTTATTGGTGGAGATGACATGTCATTGCTCTGGATGACTACCCCTATGTAGGGATTGACTTCATAGGGGACCCTGACTAGCCACTTCCACCAGGGAACGCCTACGGGGACATAGGTATGTCAAAGTTTTTGAAGATTTCATTTTTTTGTATTTTTATATAGTAAAACAAAAAAAAATTTGGATGATGCTTAAGTAATAACTAGACACTTGTGTGATGCAGACGTAGGTCTGCGATGGCTAGATGGGATTCCACGACATCGTCAGAGGCACCGACAAGATGAGGTGGTGGGAGGAGACACTAGTACATATTGTATAAATTTCGACGTTCTATTTGCGACATTATGGACAAAATTGGCCATACTGTCGAAAAATAGAGGAAATTTTAATTTGTTTTTTTCCATATTTCCCGATAGCGTTGCTATTTCCACGTTGATTTCTGTCTTTCCACGTTGTCATCTCTCTTTCCACGTTATCTCTCTCTTTCCACGTTTTCCACATAGTTGTCTCTCTTGCCATGTTTGTGAAGATAGTTGTTGCAGTTGCGACGTTGTGGAAAATAGGTTTTCCCCCTCCAACGGTCACCTAGTATTTTTACCAGGTCAACTTTGATTTGTTCAATAATCGTCGGAACTACGACGTTATAAAATCTATAAATATGTTGCGACAAGTTTTCTATAATAATGACACTTCAAAAAGGGTTTGTGGGTCTTCTTGGCTAGAGTACAACTATTAAAATACATTGTACTAGGGCTCTTTTAATTTCATTTTAATTTTCTTATCGGTCGAATTTTAAAGGAAACAACTATTAAAAGACATTGTACTAGGGCTAGAGTACATGATGGGCAACCGTGACTTGTGAATGGGGTGAATTTTGAAATTTTTTCAAACTACTTCTGTATGACATCATACATCCTTGAGTCTTGAAGCCCTCCCATGCCATCAAGGCATGTGTCTAGTCTAACCATGTCAAATTTTTATGCATACATGCACATATTGAAGAAATTTCAACGTTGGCCTCATTCATTGCTCACTATGCGGGGTCGGTGCATGACATTTTTGGTGGTGAAATTGGAAGTTCCATGACATTTCAAGAGAGTTCCAAAAAATATTCTACAGATGAAAACAACGACATTTGACAATGAGACGCCCATTATGAATGTTGTTGCAAACATGGATGATCTGAAAGATTATGTGGCCGGGACATCATACATCCTTGAGTGTTGAAACCCTCCCATACCATCAAGGAACGTGTCTAGTCTAACCATGTCAAATTTTTATGCATACAGGCACATATTGAAGAAATTTCAACATTGTCCCCATTCACCAGTGCTCACTATGCGAGGTCGATGCATGAAATTTGTGGTGATTGAATTGGAAGTTCCATGACATTTCAAGAGAGTTCCAACAAACATTCTACGTATGGAAACAACGACATTTAAAAAATATGAGACACCCCATTATGAACGTTGTTGCAAACATGGATGATATCAAATATTATGTGGTCAGGACATCAAACATCCTTGAGTCTTGAAACTCTCTCATGTCGTCAAGGCATGTGTCTATTCTAACCATGTAAAATTTTGATGCATACAGGCACATATTGAAGAAATTTAATCATTGGCCCCATTCACTGCTCACTATACAGGGTCAGTCCATGAAAATTTTGGTGGTTGAATTGGAGGTTCCATGACATTTCAAGAGAGTTTCAAAAAATATTCTACGGATGGAAACAACGACATTTGACAAATATGATACGCCCCATTATGAATGTTTTTGCAAACATGGACAATCTCAAATATTATGTGACCGGGACATCAGACATATTCCTTGAGTCTCGAAACCCTCCCATACCATCGAGGCATGTGTCTAGTCTAACCATGTCGAATTTTGATGCATACATGTACATTTTGAAGAAATTTCAACGTTGGACCCATTCACTTCTCACTATGCGGGGTCGGTGGAAGAAATTTCACTATGCTCATTCACCTTCAAGGCAGGCCCCATTCACTATGCTCACTATGAGACATCCATTATGTTGAACGTTGATGCAAAAATGGATGATCTCAAATATTATGCGGGGACATCAAATATCCTTAAGTATCGAAACCCTCCCATACCTTCAAGGAAACTATCTAGTTTAACCATGTCAAATTTTGATGCATACGAGCACAAATTGAGAAAATTTCAACGTTGGCCCCATTCACTGCTCACTGTGTAGGGTCAGTGGAATAAATGTGTGATGGGTGTATTTGAATTTCCATGACATATTTCAAGATAGTTTCGACAATGATTCTATAGAAGGGAATGACGAATGATGACAATGATAGGTGGAGCATGATGAACGTTGATGCAAATGTAGACGATCTCAAAGATTATGTGGGGACATCATACATCCTTGAGTATTGAAACCCTCCAATACCATCAAGCCATAAGTCTAGTCTAAACATGTTGAATTTCGATGCATACATGCACAATTTGAAGAAATTTCAACATTGTCCCCATTCACTACTCACTATGCGAGGTCGGTGCAAGATGACATTTGTGGTGGGTGAATGACAACAGTAATAAAAATGATGAGATGATGACATCATCCTATGAATAATCTGTGAGTGAAGATGATGAGATGATGACATTGTTCTCACCAACATATGTCCACTTAGTCGCAATGACACATCTTTGATATCCTCCAACATTAAATAAATCCCCACATCAAGATGGAGTTTAAACATTTTCAATAAGTGTGAGTCATTCATGATTTCTCCTACCTCATGGAAATTCTCTTTTGATAATTCTCACCATTATTCACATAAACCCCACACTATATTCCCCTTAGTTACTCAATAATCCAAATTTAGAAATGACCAAAACTAATGCAACAATGATGGAATGTCAAATCTTGGAAGAGAGATAAATGGTTGTAGATAAGCATAGAGGCAAGGAAAATTAGAAAACCTTTAACCCTATTCCCATGAAATAGTTGCTTATTAATTATTTAAGAGAAAAGGCAATACTCCACTAGGTTTCCCATAAAGAAATCAATGGATTGGACTATTTATGCCTACATGAGGGCACTGGAAAGGAAGGAGATGCTTGAGGGATTGTTGAGTAGAGAAAGGAAACATTTTCCCTTTTGTTGTGTATGGCATGGAAGATATATTTTCCATTATACTCAAATATCACTCATAGAACCACTCTATATATCCTCTCATCTCGCCCTTGTTTCATTTTAATTTCCTGATCGATTGAATTTTAAAGGAGACAACTAAGAAAAGACATTGTATTAGGGATAGAGTACATGATGGACATCAATGACCTGTGAATGGGGCCAACATTGAATTTTTTTCAATTTTTTTTTGTATTACATCATACATCCTTGAGTCTTGAAACCCTCCCATACCTTCAAGGAATGTGTCTAGTCTAACCATGCCAAATTTCGATGCATACAGGCACATATTGAAGAAATTTCAATGTTGTCCCCATTCACTGCTCACTATGCGGGGTCGATGCATGACATTTTTGGTGGTTGATTTGGAAGTTCCATGACATTTCAAGAGAGTTCCAACAAATATTCTATAGATGGAAACAACGACATTTGACAATGAGATTCCCATTATGAACATTGTTGCAAAAATGGATGATCTCAAAGATTATGTGGTCGGGACATCAGACATCCTTGAGTCTTGAAACCCTCCCATACCGTCAAGGTATGTGTCTAGTCTAACTATGTCTAATTTTGATGCATACATGCACAGTTTGAAGAAATTTCAACGTTGGCCCCATTCACTTATCACTATGTGGGGTCGGTGCAAGATGACATCGGTGGGTGAATTGAAGCTTCTATGACATCAACTCAACTTGGTAATTCAATAATAAAACCCTCCTTAAGTATTATGTGGTGACATAAAACATCCTTAAGTATCGAAACCCTCCCATACCTTAACCCCATGCCTTTAGAAAAATTAGAAAACCTTTAACCAAGTATCTAGTCAGTGATAGTTGGAAGAAATTAGAGTGGCATTGTGATGATCCAACTCAATACAAAAGTGTACATAATTACAACTTGAAAGAATGTTGCCACCAAATTACTCATCCACAAGAGAAAATTTTCATTGACTTTCTCATCCAATGGGGGAGGGAAAGAAGACATATCCTTGTGATATTGTGCACCCACTGGAAGAGTAGTACCATGACATATCAAAGATGATCCCCATTATGCCCATTATGAATGTTGTTGCAAACATGGACGATCTCAAAGATTATGTGGTTGGGAAATCATACATCCTTGACTCTTGAAACCCTCCCATATTGTCAAGGCATGTGTTAGTCTAACCATGTTGAATTTCAATGCATACAAGCACATATTGAAGAAATTTCAACGTTGGCCCCATTGACTAGTGCTCACATGGACGATCATGTAATAAATATGACATCTATAACTAAGTATGGGGAAGGTTGAATTCTATATAACTATAATATGGGGAGGGTTTCTTGACTTCTATACTTGATTGTTTGGGGAAGGTTATGTTTATCTTTATGTTCATATATTTGAAGAGAGGATTAGAGAATTTAGAGTATCCAGAACACTCTCGGGATTGATTTTGAAATACAAATAGAGGGGGATAGATGCCTAGCCACATGTATTCTTCTCCATATATTCATGTTTCATTGACATACACAACTGATATAGAAATATAGCGATAGTATATTTTTTTTCCTTTTCCATTGATTTGACCCTAGTAAGTGGGGAATTATCCCCTATCACAACTACCATTTCAATAGTTTGATATCTTCATAAAAAAAACATGTAGAGATTTTACATGTATGTATGCGAAAACTGAGGAAAACTACATTGAAACCAATCAACCACCCATCACCATTCTAACCATAAACACCATATAAGTCAAAAGGATGTTTCTTAATATAGAAACCCAACAAAAATCATAGAGAAATTTCACTAATCTAGGTTGTATCTTGCATAATCAATTTTGGGATATAAGTAGTAATAGTGAAATGGTAGAAAACTATGTGAATGTTAATTGGTTTAGTTAATTAACAAAACCAACAAATTAGTATGGCAATATGACACTATGGATCAAATCAAAGAGAATGGCTTTTTGATAATTGAAATCATTGGCTTGATAGTAGAGAGGGTGATGAAAAATTGAGGTTTATGAAACTAGTCCACAAATTGGAGGAAAATATATATGCTCCAAGCCAACAACTACAGTATAATTGTATGCTAATCAGGAAACCCTAACGACATGCAATTTTTTTTTATAATTGTGCATGATTATATACCCTTCAATGAAAATGAGATTTTAAAGCCTTAACCCCTGAGTAATTACACAAAGGAGGCTTAAATGTAATAAAATTAATGGTGTTCTTCTCATAACTATGGGCGATATAACATAATCCCTATTCTAACAAAGTAACAACAATTGGAACCTACAAATAAGAATGGGTAATTTCTACCATTAAAATCTTCCTCCAATACTACTTAGACTAAGGACTAAACATAATATTAAATCATTAATTTAACCAGAAACCTAAATTGAAGGCATTGGTTGTGCTCTACATTACTAGAATCAATTATTTTAGATGAAAAATACTAAATTACTAACCCATTATTTTCTAAGTGTGAGCCCTAATAAGACAATGGTTGGAAGACTTGACACTCCCAAATCTCTTCAAAATGCTTCTATTTGAGGTGTTTATATTGATGAGAGTATAAACTATGAATAAATCACTCACATAGTTAAACTGTGACCATTAAACCCCTGAATCAAAGATATCAAGGTGAATGCTACCCAGGTGGGGTATGGTAAAGGTAATAAATATTGGACATATAAAGAATGTTCAAAATCTGTTAATGTGTTGATCATATGAAGAATGTCATGTCATTTCATGTTGGTTATGAGGTAATCACCAAGGAAAGTTAGGACTTATGATCATGTTGTGAAAGTGAATGGCATATAAGATAGCCACATGTGAGGATATAGTGTTATTGGATTTAAGAAGGATATAGTTATACACAAGTATACAATGGTATCCCCACTTGTATTGGTGTCTTGGACTATAACCTTCTTGCCAACATTGAAGAGAATTGAAAAACATACTCCTAGTGTTGAGTTTTGGATAAAAATGAAGGTGTCTAGATGGTAAAGAAAACATTGGAGAGGTGGCTAGATGATGTGTTTAGGCATCGACTAATTGAAAAAAATCATAATTGTGGATTGATTGACATGATAATGTTCTATTCTATGTAATGTAAGGATGCATCACATGAAAAACAAATTAATTAATTAATAGTGATAATAATAAAAAAAAATAATGACAATAATGTCAATAAACTTAGTGGGAGGAAGGTTGGTTGGAGGGAGGTACCTCGCAAAAGTCAACAAAAACCAGTTTTGATTCCCCATACATCATTTGTTTTCTTCTTAGGGTAGGTTCAGATAGAAAAACTCAATCCTACAGAGGCAGAGGAGCAAACCACCCAGCAAGCACCACCTGCACCACTGGTCGTTGTTTTTATTTACCGCGTTTAGCCCACAACAACACTGTGTATGATGGAGTATTCCAGTAGCCTCACTTGATTGTGATTTAAAGAATAGTGACCAGACTTGGTAGTTGTGGAGTTGAGTCATTATCCATGGATTGAGGGTTTATAGAGCCCACTGTTGGTTGTCCAAGTGGTGGTAGATTTATTTACAAAGGTTTGGCATAATCATCAGCGTTAACTATAGCACTGGTGATTGGTGTTGAGTCGTATCCCCATATGACAAAGGAAAATCAATGGATATATTCAAGGGAAGTAAATTGAATCCATGTGTTAGCAGTAAGACCAATAATTTGTACCAATGGTATATTAGACTGTGGAATCATAGCATTAATGAAAGAAAACCATTAACTTTGCATACAAACTAGTATTGAAAACGCTCAAAGGTGACGTTGGAAAAATTAATTAGGTCATTTGGTTACTTCTCCAGAAGGACTAGTACATTTGGGTCAAATAAGTCCTCCATTAACGTCATCATCATTGTCATCATCATCACCATTTTCATCGTCATCATCGCCATTGTCATCTTCATCATCATTGCAATCATATCTTCGTAAACCTATGACCTCTAGGGATTAAACTCATGTTATTAACCATTACACCCTCAATATAATATATATTAGTTATATCATATATTAATTGTATTATTATATAAAATATATAATATATAAACCAAAAAAAACCAAACCAAACATATATTATAAACAAAAAAAATACATATATTAATTATATATATTATAAACAAAAAACAAATTAGCAAACAAAACCTAACCACTATAGAAAACCCATGCAACGCCCAAATTTAAAAACCCCGACTAAACAAAACCCCAACCACGATCAGTACTGTGCCCAAATTTCAGAACCCACACTAGAAAAAACTCAACCGACCCCGATCGACAACAAGCTGGGACAGAGGAGATCATCCTAAAGGAGAAGGAAGGAGTGCACATGAGTGCATCGAGTGACAGAGGATATCACCCCACCAATAGAGGAGAAATGCCACAAAGATCGGTAATTATTTCCACAATGTTCTTGCTATGTAAACAAATTTCATTTTCTTCTATAGATTGCTTTCGCCTAAACATGATTTTTTGTTGGGTCTCATTCCCCTTCTCAATTCTCCCCTTTATCGAATCCCTGTGACAAACATTGCAATACAAGGATATCCTCTCGCACAAATTCCATCAACGCACCTCCCAACATTTTCTTCCTTAAATAAATTATACCACCGATTCTTCCAAAGGGATTTTAGTCTATTACATAGAACTGGAATTTCATAGAAAATTTTGTGAGTCCTCTTCCTCATAAACGAAATTAGTCATTTTGTTTCTTACTAGCAACATAATCAAATATAGATTACTCTGCCATCAGGGTCATATTTATGCATATGTGATACTTTGGGATTGTGAAGTTACTCATATGTGGTACTTTGGTAAAGAAACCACATCATATTTCATGGGATGGATTCTTAACAAAAAGTGATGAGTATTTTTCATGTTTGCAATTTGAATCTATTAGAAATGAAGAAGTAGACCAAATCGACGAGTCAATAAAGAAGTAGAAAATGATGGATAGAGAAAGCACTGACCACATATAGGTGGGTGGCCACATGATGAACTAAAAAATATCAAGAGGAGCGAGTTGGAATAGGTGTGTGGCCACCAATATCCACCTGGATCAGGTTGACCGACATATATACATTTATTATTGTGAATATAGAACCACTATACATGCGATAGAACTTAGTTAGAATCCAATGTTGAGATTTGATATGATGTTCAAGTCTTACCCCTTGTTCGCTCCAAAGTGTGTAGAGTCCTCCTGAAGCTCCTCTAGAATCTTATATAATGAGTTTACCTGACTTCCAAAGGTGTTTCCCTAACCTTGAAACTTCGTCTTCTTTCATATTGGTCTCCTAAATGAGGATACTAGTCTTTTATGATTTTATCAAGTATTTGACAATGAGGGTGTTTAGGGTGCTTCCTAACCCCCTATAGTTCCAAGATAACACAATCATTATTTCAATGGATTTGAAAGGGAACTTACTTTCTTCAAAACATTTCTACTTCAGGGTTTCGAATTCGTAGTTCCCCCTACTATCATACTTGGAAGGGTTTTCTGTGACCCTAGAAGAGTGTATTTTTTAGCTTCTTCTTCCTGGACGACCCTTGAGGCTTGTCATCCTAAATTTTGCGACATGTATTATTTTGAGGCCCGATCATATTGCCCCTCTTTTCCCAGGATCTCCCTCTCTGAGCTTTATTTCACATATGAGAATGTGATTTTTGCGTCTTTAAATGCGTCCTAATCTTTTGGCCTTGGTTCTATTGGATCGATGCTTGTTTCCATCGAACTTTCAAATATGATCACCATATTTCCTTTGTTTTTTAGGGGAACGACGCTCAATTTTGGGTTTGAATGGGAGATGATTTGGACTAAAGGTTGCTCGGTGGGTGTTGTCCTAGCACCAGGAATGATATGGATTACCTCTTCTATGATTTATTCCAATTGTGATAAATATTCAAACTGTCTCGATGAGGAGATGGTCACCTTTTGATAAGGGTTTGCATTCTGTTTCGTGGGTGATTTATTTCAATGACCAAGGTTATTGAACCCCCATTGGAGGTGTCAGTTGTATATTGTGACCTATTCCCATTGATACCCATTTTTTGTGAGACCACCTTCCATTTTTCTTCATGCCCGTTGCTTGGAGGAGTCGCTTCGACCTTTTTTCAATTTCTTGCAAAGTGCCTGTATTCATGACACAACTTGCACTTGAAGTGAAATTTTTTATAATCCAACTACTGGACATGCTGTAAATTATCCAAGGATATTATTATTGCCTCAGGTAATCCTTTCTCCAGATCAACCTCTATTCAAATTTCGACGCAAGAGAAGAGGTTTTCCTTCGGTTCTGGCCTGTATATGAATCGACCAATAAAGTTACAAATTCTTTTAAGGGAATCATCGCTCCAACAATGTAGAGGAAAGAGAGGGAGCCACAAATAGGCTGGAATTGTAGAGGGAACATTATTTTTTGGATTGAAATCAAGGGCCCATTTATTGAAATACATGCCTCTTGCTCCAAGGAAATATGGGCCACTACAGAATATTAAATCTTTGTCTTCCTTGTGCTCGAAGATAAATGTGAAGAAACCTCTGTCGCAAAAGAAATGATTCAGTGAACCTTTGATCAAAGGTTTCTAGTTATTTTCTAGCCATAATTTCACTTTCTTCTAAGATGGCCATGTACCTATAAATTTACCGATTAGTCCCCTACCTACAAGAGCCAGTGCTTTCTTTCTGGAGGTGGATGATGGGATGATAACCTTGGGAATTTCTTCTAGTTTTTTGACAAATATGGATTTCTACACCTTGGAGGATTTCACAGAGGTATATACCATCACATTAAATGCATGTTCTTATTCATTAGGAGGGGTCACATTCCCTCTCCCGTCGCTATCCATCATCCCAACAATTAGATCTAGGGTTTGGTTAGGGTTTCAAAGTAGAGCACATATTTTTCCCTATTTGATCGTTTATTTAACTTAGATAGTTTTTATGTTTCAAGAGATAATAAGTTCCTCGTGGAAAGGAAATGTCTTGAATTTGTTACTTACACATTACTTAGACTATTGGCATTGTGAAATGCAGTCATGTTGATGTCGAATCTTAAAGGTCATCAATTTTATAGCTGCAAATACTCATCGAATTACATTGTCTAAGGTTTTCATACTAAATGGAGTTTATTCTCCACAAGGATTCTCCTTAAAAATATGTATATTGTGTGATGAATGATTATGAAATTGATTATGTTTGTCTTATTTTGTTGGATGCTTGATAAAATAAGAAATCCAAGCCATAATATTAATTAGACACTGTTGTTTTTTTTTAATGAAATGCACTGAATGATTTTGACTTGCATATTAGAAAACATGTCAAGACCATTTAGAATCTCTCCAACATTTAAATACAGCGCAGAGGTAATAGAGATAAGAGAGAAGTTCATGTAAGCAGCACAAGTCGAGAGGAACAACAAAAAATCCATGATTGGAGCATCCGAAACCTCTCCAAAATCCAATTGCAATGCAATGGAAAGGGTAGAGGGAGACGAGAGGATCACATAAGTGGGAGTTGAACTACACATTATCAAGATGAGAGGAAACATTGTGGTAAAAAATACAAAAGGAAAGAACAACATTTCATTCTACAAAAATGACAAACTCTTATGAGTTAACCCATCACACTTCCTCCTCTTAACCCATCACACTTCTTCCACGAGAGGAGGGTACAATAGAAAAAGAGAAGCACAAAAGAAATAAATTCAAAGGCTAAGTCTACTATCTTCAATGGTGCATCTATGACTATCCAAGAGGATAAAGCTTGGATTTTGAGAATGAGGAAGTACTTCATGTTTAAATAGAATGTATAACCGTGTTGCCTTATATGTTTAGAGTTTCATATGTCGCTTACACAATTTTGGTTTTTCCTTGAACATATTTTCAAGTCTTTGGATAAATTTATTTTCCTTCTTTAACCCTCACCGAAGGTTTGCCTCAAATTTTGTACATTTAATTTTTTTTAGAAAAACTGTGTTAAATTAAGGAGGTATAGGATTTTTAATTAGGTTGTTCCCCAATCATTGGATTAAGTGCCAAAGATTAGACCACAATATTGAATTTTGTTTGTTTATGACTAAACCCAAATCCAATCCACATTAGTTCACAATCAACCAACCTTCTCAAGCTTATTATACCCATTAGTTTAACAATGATTCTTAACCTTGGATGTCTTTACGGGTGTAGAAGAACTCTTGGGCCAATGTAATGGTAATCACCCAAAAGGCATAGGGAAGTGGGAAATTAGTTTCCACTATGTCGTTCAAGCTTATTATACCCATTAGTCTAACAATGATTCTTAACCCTGGATGTCTTTACGGGTGTAGAAGAACTCTTGGGCCAATGTTAATGGTAATCACCCAAAAGGCATGGGGCAGTGGGAAATCAATTTATACTATGTCATTTTCTGCCAAGCATAAGGTCACGACCACTGTGAAGGTGCCAATGCAACTTTCCTTAAACTCTTCTTCTCAAGTTGGTAACACGGGACATGCTCTCTACCCCCTTTTGACACTCTCAGAGGTTTTTGGCTCTTGAGGAAGCTATAAAGAATTCCACACCATGTCACATTGTTTTGTTCATGTTAACTTTAAATTTCATCCTCTTGAATCTTTTGATATTATCCTAGTGCAAGTCATCATTTATATTTGTAAAATATGAATTTTACCATTCTCATTGAGAATGAAACCAATATGAATTTTACCCTAAATAATACCTAGTTACCAATTTCCCTATACTTAAATAAAAAAAAACATTCATAATAAACCTAGCTATCCATATGGTCTAATTAATACACAGTGTAAGATACCTCACATATTTGAACCCATCTTAAGCTTGATCAAAACAACCAACTGTGAAATGTTTTTTAGCGGGCTGTGGCTGGACAAGTAAACTTTATGTTCAGTAATAAAGAAATGAAGTTTGAAAATCTAATCTTCTCAAATTTGAGTGGGAAGGAGTAGAATCACCAAACAAGAAAATTTTCCTCATTTTACTAGCCCACGGTCCATTTGCATCAAGGCAAAGAGATCGAATCCCATCAGTAGGAACATCGAACTATCCTATCCTTGAAAATGAAGAAGAGAGAACATCAACAACAACCTCCTCTGCAATTGACATTGAGCAATGACACCAAGCAAATCCGATGATCCTCCTCGTTAGCCTCTTCTTCGAATCTGGTTTGGACATCTTCCCTAGCCTCCTAAATGAAACAGACATCCACCAGGCAGGATCCCAGGCCCATCAATTATTACAACTATCATATGTCATGCATCAGATCCCTAAACCAATATTTGGAATCTCATCGATTCACTAGAACATTGCTATCCCAGAAAGGCCTTCCCTCGAGAAAAGATGTGAAGGATATCATAATCTTTCTAGTGCATTAGTTGGACCCTTTGTAGGGGGATATGGGCAAGTTGGAAGACGAAGTCCCATTCATTTTTAGGGTCTATGAATACCCTTTTCAAATAAACAAGAGTGCCCTGTATGCCGTCGGAAGTCCCCATTCATGGCTCATAGTTCTGGCTTCCCTGGCGTGGATTGTCCATCTCTTAAGTTACAAAGAAAGAGTCCATCAGGGAGCCCAGTGGTTTGACAGAGATGCAGGGTTTGAGTTCATGGAAAAGAGCCATGGATTATCTCTCGATTTCGATCAGTCCGCTAGATTCTACGATTTCTTGCGCTCTCTTGAGAATAACATGGGAGGAGAGTTGGAACAACTTATTCACAATTTCAACAAGATAGGGCCTCCCATATCGTGCGTCATAGTAGATACGTCTTTGTTATGCACACTTTATGTAACCAAGAAATTCGGTATTCCCTGGATTTCATTTTGTTCATAGCCAAAAGTTGTTTATTCAATCTACTATCACGCACATCTAGTAGAGGCTCATGGTCACTCTCATTATAAAGGATCCAGTAAGCTTTCTGCATCTATGCTTCATATAATTGCTAAGTACAAACAGGAGGCCCTTTTTGGTTTTGATTTTACTAATTATGATCATGGTTTGTGGGATGGGATTTTCTTGCAGTTGACGAGGAAAATGCTTTGATAGATTATATTCCTAGCATTCCAATGTTATAGCCAAAATATCTCTCGTCCTTCCTCCAGGATCAAGACCCTAGTTCACAATACATTATTGAATTGGGTTTTAAATTGCTTTAGTCGAGCGAAGGTCGAGGACTTGAAAATGCGGCCCTCTGCCATTGAAGCCCTTGAAAGGAATAAAGTTGAGTTGGCCAACGATGTGTCAAAATTTCATTCCATCGTCAATAACTTTGCATCCAAGAAAGAGGACCTGGAGAGGTGCTTGGGTGAGAGGAATCAAGAATTGGAAGCCAAGAACAATGAGGTCGAGAGATTGACCAAGGAGAATGAGTCCCTGAAGCAGCAGATTGAGTCACAGCATGTGAATATTGGGGATTATGAGAAGATGAGCAGAGAGTGCCACACCATTGAGCTCGACATTCAAGTCGCCTAGGATTCAAGGAATGAGTGGGAGGAGAAGGCTTGGGATGTTGAGGTCTCTGCCAGCAATAAATTGAAAGAGATCGGAGTTGCAATTGATCACTACAACCAGGAAATCATCAGGTATTCGTGTCCATTTGGTTTTATGCTATTGTTTCATTCCCGAGTCAACTGTATTGTGCATTTTAATTCAAAATGGTGGCATGGAAAAGGAAACCTTGAAGGCTTGATTTTAATTTCCAACATTACATTTTGCTAACAAGTAACATGTGGCAATGTCCCTACCAGATATTTGCATGAGTTGTTTATTGCCAGATATTTGCATGAGTTGTTTACTGCTAGATATTTGCATGAGCTATTTATGCTTGTTTAATGGCCTTGATCTCCATAGAAGCCATGTATATTTCAGTTATTTATCTCTACATTCTTTACCTAATATTTCAAAAATGATCTTCCTTTCTTTCACAAGAAACACATTGTACATATGAACATCAAGATCATCAATCAATGGAAACAAGATCACCCTAAAAAATGTACAGTGAGATATGGCCAACACATAATTTATACAATGTTGTCTTATCACGAACAACTTCCAATAAAAAGAAGATATACTTGTGCTCATTTGACGTTGTCTTCTCATTTGAGGATGGATGTCTTAGATCATAGTGTGACTTACCAGTTTAACCATCCTACTCTCTCTCATATGATGATGTCTTTCTTATAGTGGTGTGTAAAGTGTGACTGACTGGTTAACCAGCCAACAACCATTGAGGGAAAAATGGCGAGGAAAATATTTGGATGAGTTTTTTATTCCTATATTCTTATTCATGGGATCTGCGTTGTACTCTATAAATGGAATTCTCCCTTCAAGACAGAGATCTAAGAATAACAATCAAGAACCCAATGGAGTGACTCTTCACAAGATCTATCATGTAATCTATGTTAAATCTTCCAAACTCTTGCCTATTTGTAATGTAATTCGAGTGAAGGAAATGACGATGGAAACCCTCTACAACTGTAGGAGTGTTGAAATGGAATAATAACTTTTAAATTTTGGCACAAATACTTTGAACAGTTTATCAATGAATGTTTGGATCTCTACATTCCTTGAAAAGATAATTGAAACATTTATTCATATTCAATAATGTTAGAAAATATTGACCTGAAGTAAATTATGCCCTTAAAAACATATTACCAAAACTGAACTAAGGTTTACACCATGAAATTAAAATTTTAGGTAGTTAGAATGGTAGTGGGGGGGCCCGGAGGGCCCATAGTTATAATAGTGGAGGCCATTCAATGTAAGGTGGACTAGGTCCACTATATTATTAAATAAGGCTCACTATGGTAGTTAGACATAATA
>JZKD02S0556341.1:1658189-1685967 GCA_000966675.3 Picea glauca | reverse complement strand
TATATATATTAAATAACACATTATCTTGCAAGAAAATAAGCAAGAATATAAGAATGCTACATATAAATGACATTTTAGGAGACCCATGTCTATATCAACTCTCATAGATGGTCTTGACTAACTCCAATCTCATACCATCATACATGATAGAATCTAGTGGAAACACTACAATCTTGCCCACCCTGAAATCCTAAAAATTGTCAAGTCCGCTGAACTTTGAATGGGATATGAAATTTTTCTTTTTCCATATTAAGTTTGATGAGGTTGGAACCACTCTCAAACATCCTGAAACAATTAATGGTAATGTTAGAGAATGGATAATGTCAACTTTTACTTTAAGAATATAATATTATGGTAATGTTAGATAAAGGAGAATGTCAACTTGAGAATGCCATCTTTTAGTTTAAGAATTTAATATTACCATTAGTTACCAAGGTGACAAACTCCTCAAATCATAATATCCTTTATTTTTTTGTCTTAAAGGGTCATTGGCATGGACAAGGCAATATTTTTGAGTGTCCAACGCCTCTCTTGGGCACTTAGGTGGGCCCAAAAATTCCAAAAAAGTGGTCGAAACATCACTGGAAATGACTGAAATGCCTTGGAAATACTGTCATCCATATTGTACGATGGTGTTTCCAAGGTGTTTTGTATATGTTTTGGTGTTTCTATATGTTTCAGGTACCAGGACATGGCCAAACTAGGTGTCTCCGACAACTTATTCTATCTCTCTTTGAAAGTCTTTTGACAAATATGTTCTGAGGGGCTGTACTGCAAAGAATGGATTTCCTTTTGCTTAGGTGCCACTTTTGAGGGGTATCATTTTTTCCAAAATGTTTTAGGACTTTCACTCAGCCTCATCCCTTTGGAATTCATGCCATGCGGGTGGCACAAAGCATAATAAGAATAGTAATGAAAATTGGCATGCCATTTTATGTGCAACGTGATTACCTTCTTTTCCTCTGTAATGTTCTTGGGCATGGAATTGATGTTTAGGTAGTAGACATCAAAATGTAACTTTTTGCACTCATATCTAAGCTAGAACTTAAAAAATCATGATTTTTTTCATTATGCTACATGAAAGTGATGATATTAATTTTTTATTTATTACTAGGTCATTTTGTAATTTTGAGAAATTGGAAGGGGAAAATCCCTATGTTCTATTGTTGTAGAAAGTATTGTTTCAATGAATTTGAAGGTTAAAGATTAACTCCCTCATACATATTATGTGTTCCATGCTAATTGTGAATCTTTAGGGTGAACAATACCAAAAAGAGATGCTTTAGACATTGTTCACAAGTTCTATATCCAAGTGAGAAATTTGACACTGGTATTGATATCTCAACTAATTGTTCTATCATTGGAGAAAAATTTGCTTGATTACACTCTGACAAGCTTTTGTTAATTCAAGGTTTGAAATGTATTACATTGTTGTCATCATTATTCTTTTATGTGAAATCCTTCATTGAATCCATTGCTTTTTTCTCTTTAGTTAGAAATTTATGACCATAATATGGGATATAATTTGTCATCATTATTGAGTTTCTCATCTTTGAAGGTTGTTTCGTGTTGTGCCATTATATACAATTTCTCTAGCTAGTTGTAAATCTGAAATGTAATTATACGTTCATTTCTCTATTTAACAACTTGCTTAATTTTTCTAGCAGAAGCTTTGGTAGTTTTGAAATATGTCAGACAAGTGCTACATGAAATTCATTAAATGAGAATTAAATACACCATATTTATGTGTAATACAAGTTCACATGCATTGTACCATGGCTATTTCTTTGTATTTGTATTTTTTTGTTTCTTTATTGTTGAGGTTGTATTTTTGTATTCACTTATTGTTTAATCTTTTTTTATTCTTACTTGGAAAAAAGTCGTAACCTTTTATTAGATATAAAATGTGTACATTCTGCAGATGCATTTTTCAGCATTTTCAAAAAACTAAATTTACAATCCCTTTGGTATGCCAATCATCCCTTCCTACCTACCTTCACATTATTTTCTGAAAAAACATTCTTTCATCTTTACAGAGAAAATTAGGTCGTTGTCATATATCTAGTATATACCAGCTCTAATGAAAAAAAAGATGACGACCAATGGCATAAAATTTGTATGAAATATCATTATTAATCCATCCTACAACTATAGGGGTCCCACCGCAATGTCAAAATAGGTTGAAATCTATTCTGTCTAAAAGATTTTTCTAGCAAAGCTGTGTATGTAACAACAATATCATGTTTAAAAATGACAAACAACTCCCAATTGTCTTGGCCTAAAAGGAGTTTGTAAAGATCATTACTCAACTTCCATTAGCAGGCCTGATAGTCATGTACCCTCCTTAAAACAATTCCTCAGGCGAGCATGGCAAGCTTCTACTGTCCTTGAGGCTTCTAAAATACATTTCCAACAAAACTCTGTATGAAAACCTGTAGAAAATTAAAGGAATTTTCCAACAAATCTATGAATGAACCTCATATTCCATCCTACAACCACTGTAATATCAAACAAGGATGAATCTTCCATCTAAAATAAATCTTAATGAGTTTTCTTTGAGGAGCTTTCCTCCAAAAATTTAAATAAACAAAACTACCTATAAATCCTCATGAAGAAACCATACTATCTTGATTTTCATAATCCATTTTGATTTTGTCTAGATTAGTCATTAGATTCCATAATCCACCTTGTATGGCTAACCCTTTTTATATAAGGCCCTTTAGGCAACACTTCACCATATTGTTGATTAATTGCAACCTATTTTAGATTTGTCACACATAAATAATCTATGCTTAAGCTTAGGTAGACTTAGCCGGGGATCTTAATCCATTCCAATTCATAATACCTTAGAGATTACACATGGATATTATCTTCTAACTTTTGGTAAAAGACATTATAATTTGCAAAGTTGTGACAACCTCCAGATTTATTGCAGGTGTATCAAAGAGTTGGGTCCAACTATTCAATGTTATTGTTATTTCCATACAAATTTTCTTCCATCCATTCACATTGTATTCCTTTTCATAAGAACTAAGCTTACCAATAACCTATAGCTAGCAGTCCAAGGCCATAATAGTGACTTTATCATTCTTATGCCCCTAAAGAAAAACATGCAATTCAAGGCCATGATCATCCCCCTTCCATTGAATCATATTAGGTTGAGTGTTCAAGGCTGAACAAACATGCCAATGCCATCCTTGAACTCCTAGACCCAAGCTATATAGAATTCCATATATAGACCTTATTTGGACAATAGATCTGTCTCTTCATTTAGTTCTCTAGAGCATGGATAATTTTAAGGATGGGAATTTATCTTAGAATGCAGAAACTATGGCGAATCTTACTAGTCCTTAATATGTGAAGTATTAAATGTTTGGCGATATTTTTCTAAAAATATTCAAATTTCTAAGGATTTTATATAGTTTTTATAAAATTTGGTCTATTTTTAAGGTAAAATGATTTTATTCTATAGAATTTGGGTGAATCACTTTTAGAAAAAATGGAAGTTGGCAAATATTGTTTTGGAAAAAACATGGAAAATTAGCTCACGGGTGATATGTAGCCCCTAAATTTTTCTCTGCTCTAGATTCTATACATATGGAGAAACAACACCTTTGAAAAGGATGACCCCACCTACGTTAGTTTTTCTAGGATTGGGAGGAGGAGCAAGTTCTCCTTCCTAAACCTACCAACCATCCAGTTTATGGAAACTGAAGTATGAACAAAGACTTCTAGGTGTTGCACTTAATCAACAATTTTGATGCTGAAAGATATGCCATGTTATTAAAACCATTCCCTCACCTTTCTATAAAGAGAAAGTAATGATCTTCTGACAAAAATAGCACATCACTACCTACTCTACTTACCTCTACCTACCTTTGGCTAGCTTCATCAAAACAACCCTTGGCCTCTCTCTTCTCTACCAAAGGGTGCTCCAATATTCTTTGTTTGACACCCTTTATAGGTATCTTGAATCTTGATACTAGAAAAAGTAACTCTAATATGTGAAGCACATTGAAAGGAAGGCATCCCTTTATATTGAAATATACTTGAGTTGCATGCAAGCCAAATACTCCAAGAAGCCAACAATGGAAGGGATACATATTCTTTAAGCTCCTTATTTTGCATCTAGTTTTCGAGACACTCCCTACAGATTTACCATTCCATTTTCCCTCGCAACCAATGATAAATTACAGTTCTACCCAAATTGCCTTTGCATATAAACAATTATTCAATAGATGGTTGATTTTTTCCATTTCCTACCTACATAATGTATATATTATAGGTCCCTATCAATTATTCCTTTGAAGAACCTCTTAGGTAAGCATCCTATCCATTAAGGCAAGCCACATATAATTTTTTTATTTCGAAGGAGATTCTAACCTCCATAAGGATTTCCACCACCAAATCTCCACTTCCTGAATTTCTTCTTCAACCAATGTTGTGTAGCCCAATATAATCTCCAACATTGGGTTTTTATACCAAAACAACATGCCCTCTTTCTTTCTTATTTTTACATGCTTTTTTTTTTGAGGTAACATATCTCAGGGAAAACCACCTGGGCACTTCCTCTCATTCTGAGAATGGTACCCAGGGTAAACCCTATATTATTTAGGGCACGAGGTTGGGTAAACAATTTATGATAGATCATATATAGCTCATCAACAATTGGTGCATTAAGAGAAAACATGACATACAGTGAGATTTGAACCCAGGTGGGGAGGGTAACAACTTCTCATCATAGCCACTCAATCTACACCCAATTGATGAAAAAATACACATGTTTCCTTTTTAACTGGCCAATGTACCCATTCCACAACCCAATTTCCAGTTTTGATATGCTTATACTCTCCCTTGTTTTCCACCTCTACTTCCATATTTTAGTAGAAGGATTCATTGCTTGTGATATCTTATGGATGCCTATACTTTGCATCTCTAAAATTTCCCATTGGTAGTTTATACACATCACTAATTTTCACCGAGCGATCTGCTCCAATCCTCACTTCCTCTCCATTTCCAATTTTCCATTGTAACCAATTGTCAGCTAAAGGAAAGGACAACATAATAACCTTTCACATTCAATACATGTTATTAGAAGATTTATTACCCTTTATTGTTCATTCTTCTACTGAGAGAGGAGCAATGTATTTTTGGACCACTGTTTGACTCCACAAACTATATTTGGCTATTAGCCTCCACACACACTTGTCTTCCAAAGCCCTCCCGAAATAAGTGAATTTTCTTAAGCCCCCATCCTTCTACCTCCTTACGCTTGGCTAATTCCTACCATTTAACTAAAAGGATCCCATTAGTTTTTCTCTTTCTTGTCCACAAATTTAAAACATTTCTTCTTGATAACTTCTAGCCCCCATTTTGGGATAAAACCTATTGATTTACAATAAACATGTATTTCCTCTAAGACAAACTTAACCAATGTAAGTCTACCTCCAAAAGTGAGCCATTTGTTACACCACTTCTTGGTTCTAGACTCAATCTTATCAATCAACCATCATTAGTCTCTTTTCCTATATTTAGTTGGTTTTAGCTGAAAACCCAGATACTTGAAGCCTTCCTGAAAGGCCACTGTTTGAAAAAAAATTATTTGTAGAACAACTCTTGTTTTCTCCTCCTCTACCCCATTAGGAACAATTGAAGATTTGAAGAACAACTCTTGTTTTCTACTCCTCTACCCCATTAGGAACAATTGAAGATTTAACATATTAATTTTCATACCTGTAATCGTACTGTACAGATCCAAATCTCTTTAAGGTTTAGTACATCTCTTTTGGACCTATCATAGAAGAGAAATACATCATAAAAAAAAGGTATATTGAGTCAAGCGAAATGAATTGCCTATATTTACACCTCCCAAATATCCTATTCTTTTGGCCTCTAAAATTAATCTTCTCAATCCTTCTGGAATCTATAGTAATCAAGAACAAAAGGGGTGACATTGGGCACCCTTTCTTTAAGCCGTTGAATGGATAGAAAAAATATGATGTCAAGCCATTAATTAGTGAAATATGGAATGTAATAATATCATATATAATTATCTCTATATTTCTACCTCTTAATAGTGGAAAAAGGGAAATGGGAATAATCTCAATGGACAAGTACTACTATCTACACCAGATTTGATCAGTACCAGGTTGTGGTAAATTTTTGAATATGAAATATGAAGAAAGGATCACAACATGATGGATATGTCTCAATGGTTTTAATCAATGCCATATCTAAGAATCACCAATCATATCTCGACATGCAATGGGATTCAAAGTAATAGGAATCACCAATTAAGTGATCTATAGGTCATAAGTCAGTTGATTCATAAATTCCACTCATTTCTTCATCAATGGATAAATCTAGTATTACTTGTACATGATATCAAACACTTCCTTGATTTCACCAAGATATTATCGAGAATATATACCATTAGAAAAATTTCCACACTAAGAACACATAGTCTATTCGTGTACATTACATGTGTTAATCCCATATAGAAAGAGAAAGAACTAAGACTAAACTAAACTCAAGCTATTAATACTACTTATTAGGGAAAGACCTTAAAAACACAGACTAAGGCAAGCCAATTATTCCAATTTGTCCAATTTGTCCCAATTATTCCAATCCACCTTGTCTCCAAAGATGAATTTATCTGAATTGAAGATGTATACATGGTTACTAGATCAAACATTGCCCATGGTCTTGGAATATATGCCTTTTTTTATTTTTTGGACTTGGAGAATTTTTTAAGCTGTTCGTTGCTTTTGAAGGTTAAGGGGGCCTTTGCACTTCATGTTCCCAACCCATAGAATTGTCCTTGCAAGATACTAATACCAAGCTACACAATGGAAAAATTATATCGTGGGATATTATTACTTAGTTTAATGAGCAAGTCACATCTTTATAGAAGTATAACAATGAAATTCCCAATGAAATTACTTCATTGTAGGACACTAAATCCAATCTTCCTAATGCCATTGATTCATTACATGATACTAATGAAATACTTCAAAATGAAGTTATGTCTTTGTATAACAACACTTCTAGTCTTCTTGAGAAGAATATTTTGCACAAGAAACTAATATCCAAGTTCAATATGAGATCAATTCAATATAAAACTATATTCCCAACTTTGTATAGGGATTAACAATTGCATATAGCCTTCTAAGAATACATGTTGTTGTAGAAGTTTATGAGGAACTAATATGTCACCATATCTAGCCACAAAATGAAGAGGATAGATGACTTGGAGATCACTTGAATTTGTTTTATGTCCCGCCTTTAGTGCATCCCAAAGAATTTGATGGACATAAGAAACAAAGCCACTTTATTCTACTATGATTAATTCATTCTATTCTACCATATTTACCAGCCCAAGATCAACCCTTGCAACTAGTATCTCCTTGAACATTCTTGAAACCCTAAGGAAGGATTGAGAGTGATCATCTCCTTCCCTTGTTTTATCCATATTAACTCATTGAAGCTTTCAAGGTTTTCCTTAATGATTATGAGTGGCTATACCCTTAAGGATTTTCTTGGTTAGGGTTTAGTTCTAGGGGTTAGAAGTGGCTATCTCCCTAGGGTTTAAAAAAAAATTGTATTGATCTTGTGCTAGTAGCTCTTGAAGGGATAGGACAACACCTAGTGTTTATGAGGGGATAAACTCTAGGGTTTTCTCTCCTAAGAGGTTGACCTAGGCTTATGAGGTGATAATCCTATGATAGAATTTCAAGTCTTATTTTTCCCTCGGTTTCCATTGAAGCACTACATTAAATCCATATGCACAATGAAAAGACATTGATCTTGAGACCTCCAAGTACTTTCTTAAATAGTCTAAAGCCACCAAAACATATTTTTCTCAGACTTCACTCTCCACATTGAGATTCCTTTCCCTAATTCCCCACAATCTTAATTGAGGGAAACCCCCTTCAGTTGAAGGAAAGATGGATTGAAGTGAAAGAGGGTTGGTGAGGTGATAGGGGCATTCCCTCTAAGTTACACATGATTGCACTTGAGATTTCAGACTTTATCTCAACAATTGTGAGTTCGTGTGATAACAAACTTGAGACATATCCTAGTGATCCTAAACCGCATTAGAAAAGACCCCCTTTACCATTGGAAGTTAGTCCTCCTCCTCAACCAACCTTGCCTAAGACCGATGATATAGATTTAAATATTGATATGGCTAGTATCTTAGCAAAGGTTAATGTACCTGTCCCTCTTAGTATTGATATTGTATTTTTTTTTTAATACCTACAACACAGTCACTATTGCGATGTCTTGGAGTGTCTCTCCCATAGCAACCATGTCAGAGCTTATAACTCTTAATGTCACTCTTGCCACCTCTAAGAAGTCTCTCTTTCCACCTCCAAGACATCGCTCTTGTCACCTCCAAGACGTCTCTCTTTCCACCTCCAAGAGTGTCGCTCTTATAGCAACCATGGTGGAGTTGATACCTCTTAATGTCACTCTTTCCACCTCCAAGACGTCGCTCTTGCCAACTCCAAGCCGTCTCTCTTTCCACCTGCAAGACATCACTCTTGCCACCTCCAAGATGTCACTCTTGCCACCTCTAAGATGTCTCTCTTTCCATGCCCAAGACATCGTTCTTACCATATCCAAGATGTCTCTCTTGCCATGTCATTAGGGATGGAGTTTGAAAAATTCGAAGTAAAATTAGGCATACCATAGGAGAAAGGACTAGAGGCCATGGGGATGGACTGAACATTATAGCTCGGTGAGTGACCAAGAGACCCAAATTGGTTCATGGAAATAGGTTGAGCAATCAATATAGGATGGGCAACAATGATGATAGGTGCCTTCGACACTAAAACCATTTTGGTTTAAGGAGCCGAAGGGGTTCCATTAACTATAGTAGGTGTGGGATTCGAGGGGCACCCAATATTTTTATGACTTAGTTCATTACTCATCCTTGTAGAATCAAAAGTCTGATAAGTGGAGGTGTGTGTACCACGTATAATAACTCTACATCTTTTATAAGGCAAAGACTCGAAATTTGGTGGTAACTGTAACAAGCAACGATACCGGCGGGGAAGTTGGTCTGACTCCATGATGACTTACGAATCAAGATATAAAAACAAATCCTAAGGTCAACTAGTAATCAAAGAGCACACCAAAAATAATCAAATGACCAACATTCACACAAACAAGATAAAGTGATTGAAAGGGGCCTCCCTCCCTAAAGTACGCATGCCTCACCCAAGAGGGGCCTAAGACTCCCTGCTAAATATCGGAGGTAACATAATCATTTCTAAGGGTCCTCGTGGGCTTAAAAACTAGTTGGCCAGATCCCCCCAGAGAGGTAATCCTCCATAAAGGTTGTGTGTTGTCTAACCCTTATTTGACCCAGGGTACTTGCATAATAACCCCTGCAAGTAACCTATGTGGAACCTAAGTCAATAAATTAAACAACCATTATATAACCGATGCACAAGAGAGAAGTCGTAAGTCCTATCCACCGTATGGGCAGGGTATAAAAGCCCAAAACCTTCAAAGCATCGCCTCTCACGGAGGTAAGGGAAATAGCAAGATCCCCATATGAATAGATCCCTAGAAATATCTCTGACACTAAGAAGGTATCAGATGGATATCCCTTCAGCCAACCTCACACGACCTCGTGATTAACTCCATTTTAAGAGGAGCCTCCTGATATTACCGATTACAGAATGGATTTCTCCACTCCCTTAGTCAGACACATATATTGATCTAATAACCTTGGATAAGTTTACTCACAAAATCCTATTCCAAGGCACTAAATCCTAAGCTAGTTTGTGCACCCTAGAAAATCAAATCGTTACTAATCAATTTTAAATTGTAGCGTTAGTTTTAATGGTCGTGCTTACTCAAAAGGTGTGGTCGTGAAACTAGTGATGTTATGGCTCAACAAGTAAAGTAAATGAATATGAAACAATGCAAAGTCCTAACTTCAATTTGCAATGAATGATATGCTTCCTAAAAATGCAACTTTCAATTCAATTATGCAATTCTAAATAAAAATGCAATCTTTCTTTACATGCATTAAGATAAATGACAAAGTCTCAATAGATCAAAATGCCAATCAATGTAAAATGCCTATTTTTTTTTGTATTTTCAATATAAGAAAAATGAAAATGCATGGACTGAACAACAACTTGATATATAAAGACTCTATTGTGTATAGAAAGAGACAACTCAAGTAGGATACCAAGGAGAAAAACACCTAGCCCAATGTACAATGACAATCAAAATGAAAATATGATGAGAAAGGCACCGCCCAAAAATTCAACCAAAGATAGGTTTCCTGTCATCCCACAGACACTTAACAGTCACTACAGAGACCAAAGAAGACTCAACAATCATGTAAAACTACCCAACAACACCAAAGCCATCAATCAAGAAAAATAGGTTAATGTACGTGACTGTTCAAGGGAAAAGCACATATGTACACAGCTTGCAGAAGGACAACATGTGTATATACATGAATGTCAATAAAAAACCCTTGTATGTGTGTCAAAAACATAGCTAGGCTAAGGAGAAGGATGAAAGACTCAGACCCAGAGTAAGGAGAGGTTGTCAAGAAATCATACGACAAGAAACTCAATATGAACAAGAGAAATCTATGGAGAAAAAAACTCCAAAACCTGAAAAAATAAAATTCAATCCCCAGTATGGTCGCCAATTATGTTATGAGGAAAATATCTCCATGGCTAGGGGGGAAACCATAACATACGGAAATGACTACAGAAATCAAATATATTCTCAAGTATGTTATATAAACAAATATGCTAGAAAGAATAGATACAAGGCCTACCTTGTCCAGATGTTCGATGAAGTCCATCGTTGAGCACTTGACCCAAAGAAATATACCTGCAACTAGTCCTCAACAACTAAGAAAAGCAAGCATATGGTGATAATATATGATGTCAGCACATTCAATAGAAAAATCCATTAACATTCATAACAAATACACCCATTGCTATAGCGGGGAAACCCCCTTATGGACTACATTAGGGTTCAACATGTAGGCAGATATAACTGTATAAAAGTCTGCTACTTTTTATAACTACCCCAAATATACCTGACATTCATGTATGAAATACAAAGTGAAAATATCTAGTAACTCTACCTTTAACTCCACGTCTGGTGTCGATCCTTCCGCGTTCAATTGCTCCACTGACTACAAGTCTCCTCCCAAGGCTGACCTACACTCACAAACAGATAAACAGGGAACTACAAACATGCATATCATAAATAAATCATGGATTAGATGTTAGAATAAATCATAAATCAAACACAAAGGTTTGAGACATCATATTTCGGGACAAAAAAAGTATTCCTTTTAATGATATCACAATGTTTACTTACAATGAGATCGATGACTTCTCCTCGAACCTAGTCCAGGCTCCTCTTTATCAAGATCCAACTACGCTTCCATGTATCTTTATCCTCTCAACCTCTCTCTAGGGAATGAAATAGGCTTATGATGGAGGAAAAAGGAAAGAATGGGAAATTCTGGTACGAATATCACAAGGTGGTTGCAGATTCTTGGGGTAAAGAGGGGATGTGAAATGGGTAGAGTTTCACTGTTCTTATTATTTTATTTGGAATGAGACCCCCATACCTCCTTTTATAGGAAAAAATGATGGTTATTCGTTTGGTGATGAGCTATAGGTGGTGGGACAATTGGAAAAATACCCAATAGCCCGTAATCTCAATGAATTCCTTGCAAATTTTTAATTTTTGCAACTTTTGTGAGTATACATGGGTTGTAATGGTGTATCTAGCATACGTACGCAAGCTATAGTGGTGCAACAAGTGTGTGTACATTTGAAGTAGTGGTGCAGGGTGCGTACATCTTCAAAAATATTGTTTTTAAGAAGAGCTTCTCAATGATGGCTTGGAAAAAATAGAAAGTAAGAGGGATTGATGCCAGGTATGCATGTATGGTGCAATTTAGAGTTATAAAAAATGCCCCCTAATGTGTGAGGTCAGAAGAGCATCTGATGGCTGAAATACATTATAAATATTCACCAATGCATAAAGTGAGTGAGCCCAGGACCAGAGTTCAGGAGGTGCCATCTGCAAAAATAATAAATGTCTCTACGAGGAGGGCATACCCATGGTCAGGATGAAATAAATAATGGATTCCAATCAAATACACTGCAAATCCATGTCATATAACTATATAACATGTAGCCACGAGTAATACACAAGGGATCTACATCTCAAAATCAAAGATATACATGTATAGTATCCATCTTCAAGAAGCCAAAGACGCCTGATGGCTAGAGATGAGGCCTTCAAATCTAGAGCAACAACTTCAATATCTTCAAAACTTAGGTAGGATTGTAATGTGAGTGTATGAATTCACTACCTAGAGGTCTTTGATGGCTCGTTGGGAACAAAAAAGAGGATCTCGGTGATCAGGCAGAGAACTTTATCGATTTCGAACAAGGAATTGATTGGACTTTTGGGATGGTCGGGCATGAGGTCAAGAGACAAACTACAGAAAGGCCAACTCAAGTTGGGTAAACATTCCCTTGGAAAATAGCATGATAGATGATCAGACTCAGGAAACATGAAATTGACATAATGTCACGATGCAGGAGGCAACACAAACTCTCCATATGTTTGGAAGAATAAACAAACGGAGGAGGACACAACTCTATGTAGTGAGAACAACTTCCTAAGGTCATATGAAATCCCAAATATTGACGAACAAACAAAAGGATGTGCTTTTTCCAAGGGAGACTCATTGTGATGCCATAAAAAGAAAATACTTTTCCCGTCCTCTTTTTGGGGTATATTTGATTTTTTTGTCTTTTTCAATATTTTTTGAAGAGATTTGAAAAAAAATAAAAGAATGCTATGTTATAAATGAGGAACGAGTGTCACAAACATACTAGTTCCAAGTGCAAGGAACACACTAATGATCAAATAAAGGAGACATGTGCAGGTAAAGGCCACTCGAGAAAATTCCTCCATGGGTCAAGGTGTCAAGACACAGAGGCAAAGTGCTACAAGGCTTGCGTATAAGACATGCTTCAAAGGTTCAGTTGAGAGCAACATGGAGCCAAAATTAGGCCAAATATGCAGGGATGCAAATGCGATTAATAAGAAATGATGAAAAACCCCTTCAATGTAATTTTAATGAGCCCAGAGAAGGTAAGATCAATGGTTTTTCACTTTTAGAGAGTCTGAAAAAAGCATAAAAGAAGACTCCACTGGGGTACCTTTTTTGAAGGTAGTCTAATCGGTTCAAAAAAGGGGTAAAATATCACCAAAAATGCGTCTATTGAAAACTATTTTAACGAGTGTGACAAAGACAAGATCACTCGACTTTTCAATTTTAAGGATTCTAAAAAGAGCTTAACTATGGACTCACAACCCTTTTTTAGATTTAGTCTCCTTAGCACGAAAAAGTATAAAATCTACTTATGATAACTCTCTTGGCGAGATGAATCTCCTGAGGCATACATTTTTCCTCCTTAATCTACAAGCCAAAAAAAGGGGTAAACTCATGCCAGTAGATGTTTTTCTGAACCAATTAACGAGTGTGAACGAACAAGGTCACTCGATGATCTTTTCAATTTTAAGGAGTCTTGAAAGAGCTTAACTATGGAATCCATAAGGGATGTTCTTTTGGAATAGTTTAACGAGTGTGAAGGAATAAAGTCACTCGACAATCTTTTCAATTTTAGGGAGTCTGAAAATAGCTTAACTATGAACTCTGTGGGTGTTCCTTTTTCATAAATTTAGTCCCTTGGGCCTGAAAAAGGGTTAAACTTATAGTTGAGAATATTATTCTAGCAAACCAAAGCTCCTAGAGTATACCTTTGTTCGTAAATTTGACCATTTGTATCGAAAAAGGGGTAAACTACCCCCAGACAGATGTGCCTTCAAATTTTAGTTTGGCGAGCGTGAAGGACAAAAAGATCACTTGACAATATTTTCATGTTTAGAGAGTCTAAAAAGGGTTTAAAAGAAGACTCATTTTCTGAGGAGTCCCAAGGGTGAGGCCAAGAGTGATGACATATCAGACATATGAGGCTCAAACTCATAATCATGAAAAGACTAACAAGGAGACCTAAGCCTAAAGTCATTAATGACGACATGGACACCAAAATGAAACTAGGATCTACCTAGGTCATCCATGTAGAGGTAGGCTCTACCACTAAATTAAAACAATTCTAAAGCAGAAATGACAGTTCCATGTCACAATTCAGTGGGATCGATCCTATGTCAAAGTGGAAAAGACAACGAGATGCAAAAAGTGGAGGTGGAATCCTAACTTAAATGAAAAAAGTTGGAAAAATGACTTTTACCAAAGGAACTTTAAAAGTGACCCATCTCCCGAAATTTTTTTGAAACTAAAAGTAAAGAGTATCATAACATCCAATGAGAAACTCAAGAACCATGTTAAATGGTTTTCAATCTAGAAAAAATGACAAAAGGGTTCGAAAAGTGGCAAAAAGGGCCAAAACAAAGTCTATAAATAGAAGCTACCAACTCATTTTCACCATTGCAAATTGAGAATTAACTAAAAAGATAAAAACACCCCTTTGATAAAAGAGTTGATTCTAGGAGCTTCAAAGGATGAAACGAACTTCCGCTCGGACCAAGAAAGTAAAAAATAACCCCTCTTGCATTTCCATACTTCCTTTATGTACTTTTTTTTTTTAGAGGGGTGCGCCCCTCTAAAAAAGGGTGGCCCTACGTGTATGCGAGTTGTCCAAGGACAAACCGTGTATGGACATGGGCAGAAAACAATCTTCTCATGTGCATACACAACTGTGTCCAATACAACCCGCGTACACCGTCAAGAACATGAAAAAAAATGAAAATACAAGAGTTAACTCCCCTTTGAACTTGTCATTTGACAGGATGTATGTCCACTAGAGAGAGAGGGAGCATGAATACATTGATATCTTGGTCGATGAGGAACCTACAGCTATGGCCACATTGAGACAATGCGGGTTATGGAAGTTATTTTGGTGTTCATTCATGAGGGTACAACCTAGGTTGTTGAATGTCTTGGTGGATTATTGGCACCCCGTCGCAGAGGATTTTATGCTTGAGGGGAATTTGTTGAATCCAAAGACTGAGGAAATTTACTTTCTGACTGGCCTCTCCAGGAGAGGGGAACTAGTCAACTTGCATTTTTTTCCCTCTGGGCCTCATAACATCGTCGAGCTGATCAAATTACATTGCGAGGTCAGCACTGAGAAGGTAGGTTCTCAGGTGCCAATCCCCAATATCACCAAATTATCATTGAAAGTGATAGTTTTACTCATTTGGAGGATCACTCGATCTGTGACCTTACATCAGGCCCTTCAGGTGCATATGCATTGTGCAGTGAGTGCTTAAATGCATGATTGTTTGACTAGAGCACAACCATGCTTGACTGCATGAAGAGACATCTCACCAAGTGTCACGGGCGGAGTAAAAAAAACTTTGGATTTGGTACCATTTTGTGTTCATTCTTCTTTGAGAGGGTACCCAGTATTAGTCCATGAGAGACAGTGCAGGGGTATTTTGACTCGCTCCCAACAATATGTAGATGGGAGAGGAGAGATGGGTACGTTTGTTTTTAAAGTTATTTAATTTTTAGTTTATTTTTATATATATCATTTTTTATGTGAATCAAAGTATCTGAAAACTTTGTATCTATTTATGTACATATGTGGGACCGATGCATCTAGCATACTTCTCGAGGACTAAGCGAATTCCTTGACCAGAGGTAGTACTTGTCACAACTATCGGTCCAGTAGAAGCAGGAGCAACAGGGGGACCTCCAGCCGGAGAGCCTAAGAGAGTTTTGAGATGGCTAGAGTGAAAACTCACTACGCTCACTCGTGTAGTCCCCATGGTCGAGATCAAGGATATCCCACCATCGATGCAGCCTCATGTAGTTGGGGTGCCATGGACCTGGGTCCAGATCTTCCCATGATTAGCTTAGGATGGAACACTTAGGTGCTGAGGGAACTCTTTGTATATTTTTGAGAGCATAAGCCCCGTGATGTGTACTAGACATATTATTTTTTGAGGCTCTTGCACCCACCTATGTACTATGAGACTTTTGATATATATATATATGTGTGTGCGTGTGTGTGTGTGTGTGTGTGTGTGTATTTACATCTTTTATTTCTTTATGGATCACATTTTTACAATGTATGTACATGTGTATGTGTGCGCTTCTTTAATGTGTGTGAAATATGACAATCTAATACTTGATTAGCTAGAGTATCAATCATTTGATTCAATCTCCTAGGAACATGGATATACATAATGTAATCAAAGCATCATTCTAAGAGATGTACCCTAAGGAATCATCGATGTAGAGTAGGATCAAAAATGCGGTAAACCCTATTTAACTGGGACACAACCAGCTGAGCATCTAAATAGACCCGGAGGTGAGGGATACCAAGTGACATAGAGTCATGAAGAAACTCTATTACTACACTGTACTTGGCAACATTGTTTTTGGTGTCACCTAAACAAATACCTCCAAAAACAAACAATTGTCCGTGAGGCATGACAATCATCGAAGTTGCGGAAGCAAGCCTCTGAGTGTGTCGGCTAGTGTCATCTACGAACCCAAATTTCACCTCTGATTCACTTAACATATGCCACAATGCAAAATATGACATAAATAACGACACATCCATAGGAAAAAAAGACAAAAAGCTAACTGTATAAGAACTAGACATATGTACAAGAAGTCACCCAAGGCGACCAACCTATGAGTAATACTTCTTTAGGTAGAACCCATTTCTAGGCTCCGCCAAAGTTTTTCCTTCATAGTCAACCAGATGATAAGAACCATTCTTTAAGACCTCCTTCATAATGAAAGGTTCGAACCACATGGGTTTGAACTTGCCTGCCCCAAGGGGATCCTTATCTTGGTCGTAGACTAGGAGAAGGTCACCTTCAGAAAAAATCTGAGGATGAATGGATAGATCGTATTGACACTTGACTCATTTCTCATGAGGCTCATTAGCCAAGGCTATGTCATGGAATGTCTCATCAATATGATTGAGATATAATAATCATTCCTCAAGTGGTGAAGTGTATGGAAATAACTGTACTGCCAACTTTAGATATGGGATCTGGCACTCTATTGGCAAGACTGCTTCTAGCTCGTAAATGAGTTGAAAAGGTGAGAAACCAGTGCCAGTCTTTACAAACGTTTGGTAGGCCCATAATGTCGAGTACAACATCAAATGCCAATTTGACTTGGAAAAAATGATCATTCGCTGCAGAATAGTATTGAGAGACTTATTCACAATTTCCACTTCACCATTCGCTTGCGGGTAGTAGGGTGATAAATAGTCTTGCCTCAACCCAAGATTTGTTGTTAAATCAGACATCATTTTGTTCTAAAAGTGACTTCCATGGTCAATGAAAATCTCCCTCGGGATGCCGAACCTTGCTATAATCTGGTTAAAAATAAAGAGAGTTGTGGTTTCACCATCATTATTTAATATTTCCATAGTCTCGACCCACTTTGTGAAGTATTCTACTACTACGATGATATAGAAATGCCCCATGGTTGAAGCTAGGTCGCATGTAGTATAATCAATCCCCCACTTGGTGAAGGGACCAACTGTAATGACGGGAAACATGGGAGTGGGGTGTGCCCTCATCTTCAGAGAGAATATATGACATGCGTGTCAATTCTTGACTGATTCAACGCAATCCTTGATTAATGTTGATCAAAAGTAAGCGACTCATAGAATCTCTTGGGTTGTTCCCAACCCAAACAAATGACCACCACATGCTCCAGTGTGGGAGTCATTAAGAATGAGTTCCGCTTCTTCATGAGTGAGACACTGACGAAGGATGCAATCTACACCTCAATAATACAAAGTGTCATCGAGTATGATATAATTTTTTTCCTGATGGCATATACATCGATGCTCATCTTGAGAAGCAGAGTTGGGGAACTTCAAATTCTGGAGATAGACTAGTATATCTCCATATCAAGGGTCCGAAGATGAAATCAGAAAAGGATCTCCTTTAATCAGTGATTCTTTGGGCATTACATCACCTGATTCGACCGGAACTTCTGAGATAAGTTCTGCAAAGACCAACAACTTTTTAGATTTCATAGAAACAAAATCTAAGTCAAATTCCTAGAGGATAACAATTCATCTACTAATATTTACGCCAATTTCACTTCATGTCAACACATATTGAAACAGATTCACAACGACAATGACGATGGTCTTACGAAGACAAATATAATGACGGAACCATTGGACAAAATCAACTGCTGCTAACGCAAGCTACTCAACATGGGAGTAGTTTATTTTTGGTCTAACTAGGCCCTGGCTCAAGTAATAAATCACATGGTCTTCAAGCAAATCATCCTCTTGAACCAATACCATACCGATGGTCAATTATGTCATAGCCAAGTAAAATAAGAAATCTTTATTATGATTGGGTGGTCGAAACAAAGGGGCAGACATGATAGCGCACTTCAATTCTTCGAAAGAGCACTGAGAGACTTCATCCCAATAGAAAGGAACGTCATTTTTCAGTAACCGCATGAACCCTTTGGTGAACTCGGCATAGTTTGTGATACAATGCCGAAGAAAGTTGGCTTTTCCCTGTAAACTCTGATGCTGAGGGACTGTGCATGGAGGAGGCAATTGAACTATCACCTCAACCTTTAGACGATCTACCATGATCCTTGTTTTCAAAACTATGAATCCTAAAATATGACCTGATGTCACGCAAAAACTGCATTTGTTGGGATTCAAGCGAATATGATAGTAGTGGCATTGCTCAAAGATAAGTCGGAAGTGTGTGGGATGATCAACTCTCTTACAAGATCCCGACGCTAAATCATCGAGATAAGCCTCGACTATATGTTTGAGATCGTGGAAATCAAAAGACATGGCCTATTGAAAGGTGGCTCCATCATTCTTCAGGACAAAAGGCATCTTCCAATAAGAAAATGTATCCCATGGATAGATAAAAGTTGTTTTATGCTGGTCTTCAGTCTTAATCTGTATCTGATTGTATCTTGAAAAACCATCCATGAAAGAAAAGACCTCATAGCTTGTGCATTCATCGACAATCTGGTCAATGAATGGTGTGGGTAAATTATCCTTTGGACATGCCTTTTTCAAATCATAGAAGTCCATACATACACGAATCATACCCTGATTTTTGTTGACCGGAACAGGATTTGACACCCATTGCATCAACTAGATGGGGTAGATGAAAGTGTCTTTGAGCAATTTCTCTACTTTAGCCTTAATAGCTACTGCTTTTCGAGGATTAATTTGACAAATATTATTTCAAACCATCTTGGCATCATGGTAAGTCGTTATCTCATGTTCAACGATTCTTGGATCAATGCCTGGAATTTCCTCATAAGACCAGGAAAAAACATCGCAAAATTATTTAAATAAGTATGTATAGATCTAAATCTCTTTGGGGGAGCAGTTCGCTGCGAAAAAGACATTTTCCATGATGCCATGGGTTCTGTAGATGTCGTTAGGTATTTTTTTAGCGATGGTTTCTATATTATCCTCATGATAAGCTACATGCGTAGCCAAAGGATTAATAGGACAAGACCTATCTCCAGTCATAGTCAACATGAACTCACCTGCCTCTATTCTTCCTAACTCTGGGAGAAAATAAGATATGTGATGGAGATCATCCCAGGGTCTGTCTATACCAGTCAATGCCTCTATAATCACCTCGTTGGAGGGAAAGGCCAAGTCTAAGGAAGCGGTAGTGGTGAGGGAACCTTTAGCCCAGGTAGGCTCGAGAACTAGATCTAACTCCTGTGCGGGAGTCAGATCGGGATCGACTGAAGCTTGTTGGACAATAGAGTACACAACTTTTGTTGTGGAAAATGGCATGGCCATGACATGATTCCCTATCCCTTCCATCGTGTCCGATGGGGAAGGAAGAGTCTATGGATTGTTAAAGTAATTTGTACGAAACAACGACACTTGAAAAATTTCAGCCCTAGAATAGTCGGGGATAGCCGATATGAGCTTGACATCGTTAGAAAGAGGTGGGTAATCGAAAGTACCCATCAAAGGTGGGCATAAGCCAAACCCTATTTTTATGATGCTGGGCTGAGGGTATCAATCATTGGGACTGTGGATTCCCTTGATGAATGGTCAGGATGGGAGAAAGACAAATGATCAATGGATACAATTTGGACCTCATGTGGAAACAACAAGACCCAGAAAATTGTGGCAACCAATGCATGCATAACATAGGTCCAACTCCTTCCTAACATAAGGTTGTAGTTGAGAGGCGCATCGACCACTTCAAATTTGATGTACACGATCTTCCCCCCTAAATTCATGGGGAAATAAGGGATGATACCATATGGTATAAAAGAATGACCATCGAAAGAAGTAAGAAGAGTAGGTGACAGAGACAAAAAAGGTTGGCCAATGACCTTCCAACATGCCAATGACATCACGCATGTTGAGGCACCGTCATCAACCACCATGCATAAAATATTCCAGGCAAAATTTTTCATGGTGTAAGCCACTTCTATTTGAAATGCAACATGGTATGGGAGACGGGGTTTTAAATTGGTCGTATCAAGCATGATCATTCCTAGATTACAAGTCGCGGTAGATCCTAAGGAAGCTAACATGGCCTTTCTCTACAAAGGGAAGCTCTTAAGGACCTCCAAAGTAGACATTGCGTAAGGGGTTTGTGACAAATCCTCGACCACAGAGTAGTTATGGGCAACCCTCGCATTTGGATTGTGAGAAGATTTCTTGAACGCCCCTTTCGGGATGTGTGTTATTGTTTCTCCCAACATATTCTCAATCCAGAGAGGAACATATGATTTTACGACTTCCTTACCCTTTTCGTCAGTGTTTGGCATTCAGTAATCATGTGCCCTAGTCACTATGTAAGAATCACCTTTCATCATATAAACGTTGACAGTCGAGAGATTACGAGAATATGAAGGGGGTCCCTGAATTGCCCCATCCGCACTCGAAGAGGCTTGAGTCAAATTTTTCACATGAGGAAATGGGTTCATTAACACAACAGGCTATTGCTACGCCAATAAATTATGGGCCTTCGCAAGCCGAGGGCATGGGTGAGTCAGTTGGTCTTTCGAGAAAAGGTTACACAGATACTTCGACTTTATTTTCTCTATGTTTCCCCCACCATCATTGTTGGTGGGTTTCTTATTCCCCTTACCTTTCTTGTTTCTCTGTTTCTTCTTTTCGTCAGGATACTGGTTGGCCTTCGTGTTTGTCAATTGCACACTGTGTAAGTCTGATGTTTGAGTAGGGGAAGCACTCGAACTAGAGGTTTGGCTGGACGCTGTCTGTTGTATTGACAATTGTTGTAATTGATTTGACAACTGATCAGTGGGATTTTCTTGTGTTGAATCAACTATACCATCGACATGTGGTCTAGACTTCTATTTGGCCTTGTCAAGGATAGACTGTGGTGCATCTAGAAAAAATTCGTAGATTAATCCAGACTGAGAGTATATTAGCTCAAGATGTTGAGCTCTCATAATCGCCTCTTCCTCGGAAAACACTCCCGACATTGCAATGTCCTTGGATAACTGAGGTACCAAAGACTTGAGGAATCACTCTAGCAGGAAAGTTGGTGGGACTGGTACTTTTATCAAACTCTTCTGACACTGCCATTCTCATATGATATTTGAGATATTGTGAGCCTTTGTTTGCTCAAAGTTGGCCAACATTTCAGTGTCAACATCGTATCTCACAGGTAATTGGAAATGGTTTAGGAAAACCATTGCCAATTCTCCAAAAGTAGATTAACTTGAGCAGTCAATCTTGATGTACCATTTTGTGAAACTCCAGAAAATAGTGCATTGAAAAATATGCAACTGTATGCATTCGTCTCGCAGTGTGTTCGAAGAGCACCATAGGTGAAAAGTGGTCACATGATCACCTGGATTTTCGTTAGGCTTACCTTCAAACTTTGGAATGTCTGAGGGAAACTTCATCGACATGGGAGGCCAATGTGGATCATGACAGATTGGGTTGTTTAAAAATCTTGACAAGTATGGAAAATGTAACGTTTCCAGAAACGGTAACTTAGGCTATTGACTATGTAAAAGAAGAAAGGAGCCTAGAGTTTGACTGGCACTAGGCTGCCAGGAAAAGTTAGGATGCTAACCAGGGTTCTGGTAAATACCATGGCCTTGGCCAGCGAGCGGATACTTCATTTGTTGGGAGCTCATTGACTGATTCTTGTAATTAGACACTGAGGGTTGGGAAGGTATTTCTCCATGTGTTGTGTTCCAAATATCTTGAAAGAGTTTCCCCCTGACGATCTGACGGACATAGGTATTGATCCTTGATCGGGGTTCCATTTAACATGGAATAGGTTTGCCTCGGTCGACATCCATGACGAGGGAACTAATCCCTGCCACAAATTCTAGAGTCCTTGTGAGGAAATGATTCCTATGATTTCCCCCTGTGTAGGAATAGTACCTTGCACAGGATTCTGCTGTCCAAAACCAGGGTTTCCCCCAGCTAAGATGATAGATGATGAGAAAGCATTATTACCAGATGCATCGAACAAAGAGAATGGAATAGAACCCACCGATGTGATGTAGGAAGAAGGTCGTTTACTATCTGCTCCCAACAATTTGTATTTCATGTTCGACTCAATAGGCTGCTGGGGAGCAGTGCTGAGCGAGCAGAACGAAGGAGGTATATGACCTCCAACATAAGGGAAAGTATTATAGGGGGTTGAGGTGCCCCCCATGGACCCTTGTAAAGGATCATTTTATTTCCCTTCTCCCAAACCCATGGTCTGTAGGGTGGAGTAGGAGAGGAAAAATTTCATATCAAAGTCAGGCATATCGTATGAAAATGGAGGTCCCGTCGCACTTTGGGTGAACAAAGCAGTGATCTCTGACATAGATGGAATTGGACCACTACCCGAAGTAGAGGTGGTCGAGACCATGGTGGTCCAGAATGACAAAGGTGGGTTAGGAGGTGGAATTCCCCCAGTGGTGGTAGTCATTGAGGGAGTGTGAGGAATCCTTGATGAAGTAGCAGCATTTGCTTCCATTGTTTCTTGTAGGACTACATGACCCTCGTGATGTGTTCTCTTGGAGAGGAAAGATGTATCAAAAGTGGAACTGACAAGTTAGTGATTGGAGGGTTATAATTCCCAAGAGATTCCACTCCAAGATAATAAATATTCGGTTCCTCCGGATTCGAGTGTTCTCCTCTCAAGGATGGATCAGGTACAGTTTCTTTTGACCTGGTCGCCTCAAATGACCCTTGTTGGTAAAGTCTTCGCCGTAATACTGGTGGTGGTGGCTCCAATGAAACCGATGATCGGCCCTGAAGCCTTCACGACCGACGGAGCTCGTGATCTTCCACTTTGTGAAAATATTAGTGACACTATAAGGATTTTACTAACATTTAAAAACCAACACACATTAGAAAGGTTCCTATGAGATAAATAAATCAAACCACTAACTAGTTGGAAGAATAGTTTATCTAGCCAACACTGGAGAAACTTACCAGTGCAAGTGAAAATAGAATATGAAGAACCGTCTGGGTATACTCTGCAAAGTGTGGCCCGATGTCTTTCGAGGTACTGTGGTATATCCCCGCAGTCATCTGTGTAAGTCACTAGAATAAAGGAAACTAAGTTTCCAGATCACGAACAATCACTAGGAGGGTACAATCGACAGTCAGGTGGACCTCAATGAGCAGGGTATTAAGCCCAAAACCTATCAAGGGTATTGAAATCAAGTGGTCTGGAAGACAACTGAGGACTGTTGAAGGAAAATTTCCCTACGGATAGGTAGATCTCCTCTTGAGAGATAGACTCTTAACTCTTAAGACAGAAGACGCTTAACATGGACAATGACTTCCTTTCAGATCTATACAAACTAATGCATGAGGAGGAAGGAGAAAAGAAGTACCTTTTACCGGCATTTGTCCCTGCATGCTCCGAGTTGAGCTCTGATATTTTTCTCCTTGATGAGACCTGTAGACAAACCATAGTATGAACACTTCCTACTCTATTGATATTAGCTTGAAAATAGATATATCTATCAATGACAAGTTCATGTAAGATAAAAAACAAACTAGAAAGAAATAGGCCAAGCGTGTCATATTGATGAGAACAATGACATAAGTAACTTACAATCATAGATGTGAATGTGATAGCTTCATCAAGTCCCCTTTGTCTAACCCTTGCTCAAAATATCCACGACCCAGATGACAGTAGATTCATTGATTACTCTCCTCCAGTTCATCATGTGTTTCCTATGAGATCATAAGTTTCATGCTTGCAATTCTTCCCCCCCCTTTTTCACCATGATAGAGCCTATTTATATAGGTTTAGAGAGGCTCAAACTCTTGAGGTATATTTAGGGTAAGTTGAGGATTTCCCTCCTTGAAACAAGGATCTTCTCCTAAGATCAGGGCTGAACCAGGAATTTGAATGCAACTGCCTTCCAAGATTGAAATATCCTCCCCTTAATCTCCTCAATATATCAACTGCTGCTCAAAATAGGTAGTGCTCCCTCAAAAAGGCCATAAGAGAACTATAGCGCTCCCTAGTAGGCTTTAGGGGGCTCCAAACCTCTAAAGATATGCAACGCTCCTTCAGAGGGGCAGTTTGGTGTTCTAATGCTCCCTAGCACCTTATAGGGGAGCGCCAGCGCTCCCAAGGGTGATGTAGGGGAGCGCTCCCTTCTAAAACCTTAGTTTGAAAGCTTCTTTCAGGTGGCAAGAGATACCTGACTTTAATTAACCATCCCTCTTCCTCCAAATTAGGTGTTTGAGGTATTCTAAGTGTCTCCTTAGTGTCTTCATCATGGCAGTATGCTTTTCTTGACATTTGCGACACTTGTGAACAACATGCGACACTTGCGATAGTTGTGAGCAACATGCGACACTTGCGACACTTATCAAAGCGAGTAATGTTGATGTGTAATAGATTGCCCCCCAAAGTATGAAGTTAGAAGATGAGAACTGATAACTAAAATGCTTTGTAGATGTTCAAGAAAGGGTATAGACATGGGGAACCCGACATAAGCTACACACAAACACCCAACAAATATTATGACACGTTTTAAAACCCAAGGCAGGAATACCTATGCTTGGGTGATCAAGACTTGCAAGATATGGCCGCCATAAAATACATTGCGGATCCATAATTGTATTGATAAAAAGGGTATAGACACTGAGGATAAAGTGTGGATTTATACATGACCTGAACTGATCGTAGCCACGAAGAATACACAGTGGATCTATGAGATGACAAGACATAGCCACGACCAATACAAAGTGGATCTATGTAACAATATATATGTCATTTGTTCAAGAGAAATTCCTTCGCAACATGGGCAAAGTACATATCAAAGTGATCACTCAACCCAGGGTCTTCTTACCATTCCTGATGTAGTATGAATATAACCACGTGAATAGATGTCCTGATGTCGAACATGGTAGAAACCACTTGATTACCGGTCAATGATGTAAACCGTTAACAAGCACGAGGGCGATCACCATTAATGTCAATGATTCCCAAGGTACCCTAGTACATTCCAACGAATGTGAATAGATGAAATGAAGTTGAACATCCGTGGAATCATTTGATCAGAGGTCAATGATGTAAACCCATTGTCGAATGTGAAGAGGCTTTCCATTGAGGCATGCAGGTCCCAAAGTACTAATTGGTTTCTAAGCCTAATTCCTAGATAATGTGTTGAAGTCGACAGGAAAAGACTCATCGAAGGAGGGCCTTGATGTATCCCCCATCAACGACACGAAATGAACATAGAGATATAATTGGTAGATCAAATGAATGTGGAATGACATAGGTATTGAGACAATATATTTGTGACCGTTGACTCTCGAGGTGGATACTTCCCTTGAACACTGAGGCACAACAACAGAAACATGACATGGACCAAAACTTGATGATGTAGTAGATGTTATGACTTACATCAGGTGACCTAGATGAGTGAAAGAAACTCAAAGGATTGGCTCAGTGCAGAGGTTTAGCGGATTAGAATGCGTGCAAAGACAAAGTGTCGTGTTCAAGGGCGACTCTAAGAGTTACTTGGTAATGTTCTCAAAAACTTCTTGGCTTGCTTCTTTCAATTTTTCCCCCATCCGGATAGACGAGTACATCTTTCTAATTTAACGAGCTCGAGGAGGATAACACATGCTTGATAAAAATCACCTTCGGTAAGTTCCTCTTCCTTTGTTTTAACGAACTGGAAGAAGTAAGGGTTTGATCCCATATGGGCCTATCGATGTTTTTTTTAGCGAGTCCAAAGACATAAAACTCGAAGGTTTTTCAAGATTATAGAGTCTGGAAAAAACATTAAAAGAGAACTCTCTCAGTTCCTTTTTCATAAAGTAATCTAACGAGACCGAAAAAGAGATAAACTATAACTCAACAGACTTTTTCGTTGAATACTTTAACGAGTGTGAAGAGAAAAAGGTAACTCGGTAATGTTTTCATGTTTAGAGAGTCTGAAAAGGACTTAAAGATGACTCCAATGTTGTCCTTTTTCATAAAGTTAGTCTCGCGAGGCCGAAAAAAAGATAAATTATCACTCGAAAGACGCCCTTTCAAACTGTTTAACGAGTGGAAAATGAAGCAAGATCACTCGGCAATCTTTTCATGTTTAGAGAGTCTGAAAAAAGATTAAAGGAGACTCCAGGGGGTTCCTTTTTCGTGTATCCATAAAGGTCCGAAAAAGAGATAAAAGTCTACCTGGATGCATTCTCATGTATTTACAAGCACGAGAAAGAACAAACACTAAGCTCGGTATGCCCCCAGCTTGAAAGCTAGTGGCTTAACTCTAGAATGATCAACAGGCTAGAGACATTCCCTCCAAGCTTCGATTCATTCACCGAACTCTGAGGTCGTCACTAATTTCTCTAGCAGATGAGAAAAAGGAGAAGGATGGATGAAAAGAAGGTTCAATAGAGGTGACTATTTCATTTTTTAATGAGCTTGACATAGGAAAATAACTATGCTCAAGGCCTCTGTTTCATTTTTTAACGAGCTTGCCACAGAGAAGAGAAACTATGCTCTTGGTTTCATCTGGATCATGGATTCCAAGTGGATAATTCTCTGGAAGGGTTCCATGTCAAAGGATAAAACATGGTCATGGCCTCCAAGAGATCTTCGCTGGATGGAAGATAATCACTCAAGAAGGGACACATGTCGAGGGTCGTGACAGGGGTAAGGAGATTGGGCTCCAATAATCCTACCGGATCCAAATCATCGGAAGTTGAGGTCATGGGAGACAACACCACATAATTGACATGTGGCGGGGGAAATACTGTCTGCATATAGGAACCACTTAGGGAGGTAACCCAGTTAGGGTCGATGAATGAAAGTTGATCAATAGTCACAATTCTTCCATCATGAGGGAAAGATATCACACGGAAAAGGGTGGATACAAGAGCTTTCATAGCATAGACATAATCCCATCCAAGGAGTAAAGTGAAATCTAAGGGGTCTCGGACTACCATTACATCAATAAAGACAATTTTCCCTCCCAAAGTTATAGGAAACTGAGGAAGGATCCCTAAAGGTTGACTAGTTCTTCTGTTAAAAGCTAACAGATTCTGTGTAACTGGTCCAAGCTGTAGACAACCCAAAGCATACCAAGCAACATAAGACAAAATACTAATGGATGCACCTTCATCTATCAACGTTTGAGGAACATCCCGACCATGAACCTGTACTGTAATCTGGAAAGGAAGGTGGGAGGGAAGACGAGGTCTAGTTAGCACACCCCAAT
>JZKD02S0556341.1:1626353-1637667 GCA_000966675.3 Picea glauca | reverse complement strand
TGTTGTCTTCATGTGCTTAATGAATGGAGTGTTCAGAAATTATTTGGACAAGTTCATCATAGTCTTCTTGGATGATATCTTGGTGTACTCCAAGACAGAGGAAGAACACGAACAATATCTTAGAATGGTATTGCAGGTGTTGAGAGAACACCAGTTGTGCGCAAAAATGAGCAAGTGCTCATTTTACCAAAAGAAGATCCATTATCTAGGACACATTATTTCTGAAGAGGGGATCGCTATCCTGAGAAGGTACAGGCCATTCAAGAGTGGCCAGCACCAAGAAATGTGACAGAAGTTAGATCCTTTATGGGTCTGGCAGGTTATTATAGGAGGTTCATAGCCGGATTTTCAAGGATAGCTCATGATATCACTTCCTTGAAAAGGAAGGAGACGAAGTTCCAGTGGACTGAACAATGTGAGAGAAGCTTCCAGCAATTGAAGAAGATGTTCACTAGTGCTCCAATCCTAATGATTTCTGATCCAAATAAGGATTACATAGTGTGCACGGATGTGTGTAAGGAAGGGCTGGGAGGAGTTCTCAGCCAAGAGGGATCTGTAATTTGTTATGAATCCCGAAAGCTGAAAGAGCATGAAAAGAATTATGCCACTCATGATTTAGAGCTGGCAGTAGTTGCCCATGCATTGAGGAAATGGAAACATTACCTCATGGGTAAGAAATTCGAGTTGAGAATGGACCACAATGGTCTGAAGTATTTATTTGATCAACCAACTTTAAATGCTAGGAAAATTAGATGGTTGTAATTTCTATGCGAATATGACTTTGATATCAGGCATATCAAAGGGAAAGACAATAAAGTGGTTGATGCACTCAGCAGAAAAGTGCATGAATTACGTGCTACAACCATTAGCATGTACATAAATGAGTTGAAAGACATAATTCTTGAAGCTACAAATGTTGATTTGCAGTACAAAAGACTTGTAGCAAAGATACAACAGCATGAGAAACCACAAACCAAGGAAAGTTATACCTTGGGAGATGATAGTTTACTTCTGTATAAAAACAGAGTGTATGTACCTAATGACCGAGAATTGAAGCTGGCAATTCTAAAATAAATGCATAATTTGACTTATGTTGGTCATCCTGGATATCAAAAGACTGTGGCAACAGTCAAAATCCATTATTTTTGGCCAGGTATGAAGAAGGAAATTGCTGAATACATCTCCAAATGTATGGAATGCCAGAAGGTTAAGGCTAAGCATAGACACCCAGCAGGGTTGTTGCAGCCTTTACCTATTCCTGAGTGGAAATGGGAGGTGGTAACAATGGATTTTATCACAAGATTGCCCAGAACAAGAAATCAGCATGATTCAATCATGGTGGTGGTGGACAAGCTTACTAAAGCTGCCCATTTTATTCCACTAAAAACCACCCACAGAGCAGCAGATGTTGCTGATATCTTTTTAAAAGAAGTTGCACACTTGCATGGAATTCCTAAGACAATTGTGTCTGATAGAGACCCAAAATTCACTTCGAATTTCTGGAGAGGATTGTTCAAGGGATTCAGAATGAATCTGAACTTCAGTACATCATATCATCCTGAGTCTGATGGACAGACAGAGAGAGTAAATAGAGTAATAGAAGACATGCTGAGAATGTATGTGATGGATAAACCATCAAGGTGGGAAGACTACCTGCCTTTGGTAGAATCCGCTTACAATAGTGGGTACCATGCATCATTGAAGATGAGCCCATTCGAATCACTTTATGGAAGAAAGTGAAACAGTCCAGTGAGTTGGGATAATCCATCTGACAGAACAGTAGTTGGACTTGAACTACTTAAAGAAATGGAAGAGAAAATGATAAAAATCAAGTAGAATCTGAAAGCTGCCCAGGATAGGCATAAAAGTTATGCTGATAGTAACAGAACCCATAGAGAATTCAAAGTGGGTGACCATGTTTTCCTGAAAGTGAAAACTAACAGGAGTTCCCTGAAATTGGGAAGTTGCGCCAAGTTGGCAGCAAGATTTTGTGGGCCATTTGAGATCCTGGAAAGGATTGGGCCAGTTGCATACATGCTTGCATTACCTGCATCTATGACTCTACATAATGTATTTCATGTTTCACTGCCTAAGAAATATGTACCTGATGCTAATCATGTTATCGATTGGACTGTGATTCAGGTGGAAATAGAAGGTGTCCTGCAGGTGCATCCTGTACGCATATTGGACAGGAAAATAAAACAACTCCGGAATCGAGCTATAGATCTTGTAAAGGTCCAGTGGACCTGGTATGGTCCTGAGGACATGACATGGGAGCATGTAGATGTTATGCGGGAAGAGTACCCGTATCTTTTTGAAAATTTTGAAGAGCTTGCAGATGCTATGTAAAGTTGCACTGAGGATAGTGCAAAAATAAGGGGAGGGGGATTGTAGTGTCCCCAAGGTCGAGCCCCGATGTAAACCATGATCTGAAAGAGATTGTAAATATGTGTTATAGGCTGGTGAGCCGAGTTTTGTATAAGCCAGTAGGCTTATGTGTTTGATTAGGCCAGAGATCCTAAGGATTGAAGGCCAAGGGCCTGGATTTTGTATTTGTATATATATGCAGCACATCAATAAAATATAAACACCGTCAAGTGTAGACCGACCATGATGAATGAGTGATGGGGGACTGAGCATCCACAGAGTGGGCAAGGAACTAGGGGCTGGAAGGTGGGAAAGGGGATGAGTGATGAGACTAGGGGCTTAAGCCTGGGAAATAATATTTTAATATTATTTTAAAAAGAGACATGTGCATTTCCATTTATCCTAAGTTCCTGGAAAGGGAAGGAACATGCAAGGGGGATGTACGTTGTGGTATGCATGAAGTTCCCAGGGTGACAAGTGTCAACCCTGGTGCATGCAAATAAAACAGAGGAAGTAAGTCGTGAGGGGGATCTTCTCCTCCATTCGGACCCGAACCTCTGAGCATGAGACCAGTACGACCTCTGCCAGAATACCCTGGTTCATCTCTAAAGCTGTAAAGACTATGTTGGTTCTGCAAAAATATGGGTACGCCCTCTGTTCTAGGAGCCAAGAAGATTGTATCCATCTAAAAATCTAGTTGACTCTTTACCCATTCGAAACAGGGAATCTGTGTAATTTCTGGCGTGGATTGTTGTCACGCATTTCCAGAACCATCATCTTGAGATCATCCTGTGATTGCTGAACCGGTTTGGGGAAACCTGTGTCTATTTTCCCCATGGTTGGTTGCGACCATGCAGTATTGGACTCCGTGAGGCTTGTTGGCATGTGAGGGACTCCTCCAGGTGAGAAAGTGCGGAGAGGAAGGAGAGAGCTCCTGGAAGGAACCCTATAGCTGCTACAGAACCCGGAGACTTCCAGTCCGGTGTATTCCTGTAACCCAAGGCAACGGAGACTGGAATTCGAAGGATTGTCCAGGTGACAGAGAAGGTGCACTCTCCTGGGGTGGAACAGGCATGTGGGGAATGAGGTTTTGTGGGCAATGAGTGTGGGAGATTGCCGGGAGAGCATTCTTCCTTGTGGTTATGTGTGATGTCTTCCATGTAACCTCAGCCTGAGTCTGGATTCCTTGCCCTGGGGTGGAGCTCGGTCCTAGCTCGGGGGTAACCCGCTGTTGAGCAGATGAACAGTGTGGTCTATGGCTGGGAGGTTCGTGGGAGGCCTGCACTTGGTTGGTGATTTCTACAGCTGTTAAAAGATAAGTATCTGAATTATGTTTTATCACATTTGGCATGGCTGAGTTGTTTATGTATCATGTTTATGTATCATGACTGAGTTGTTTATATATTTTACTCTAAGATTTAAGTGTGTTTAATTATTTAAATGCATGTGCTTATAATTCCTGTACAAATTATGTAATTCTAATTCATGTATTAGAATGGTAACTGAGAGTTTTTAAAACCTCGGTAGTGTAAAAAGGTACACTATAGCCAGCTCTCCCAAGGGTGATGTAGGGGAGCGCTCCCTTCTAAAACCTTAGTTTGAAAGCTTCCTTCAGGTGGCAAGAGATACCTGACTTCAATTAACCATCCCTCTTCCTCCAAATCAGGTGTTTGAGGTATTCTAAGTGTCTCCTTAGTGTCATCATCATGGCAGTATGCTTTTCTTGACATTTGCGACACTTGTGAACAACATGCAACACTTGCGACAATTGTGAGCAACATGCGACACTTGCGACACTTATCAAAGAGAGTAATGTTGATGTGTAACAAGGAACTCAAATAGATTCGAGATCCATGAAGCTCCATGGAAAATGCGACTGACAGAATCCCACGACAATTCCTCTATATGTATTCCCCACTACGCTTGGTCTAACTTTGGAGGGGTTATCTCCACTACCTTTTTGCACACGACCTCATGTTTAGCCCTTGTGTTATAGGGGGGTCCCAGATAAATTCCACGTTTACTAGACTTTTTACACTCCCTAGCACTTACTCCAATGTTTATTTTATAAGCCTTGAAGTGTTTCCTCTCCAACCTAAATCAAGGCTCTAGCCTAGACTAGTTGATGGACCCTACAAACATAAATTCCAGTTGATTTTAAATTAGGTTTAATTTTAAGTGTCTTGTCTTAGGTCAAGGAAATAGAAATGAAACTAGTGGTGTGTTTTGAGAGATGAAGGAGAAATAAACGAAATAGAAAGCAAAATTACTTGTATTTGACAAATAAAGATTTGCAAATTTAACTCTTTAACCAACTTTTCGTAACTATTTTTTTTTCTAAAATATTTTAAAGGAAAAACTATAACACAATTTATCTCGACTACGATCTACTTAATGTTCTAAGCATTCAATAAAGAACTTAATAAAAACACTCTTTTTTCCTGATAAGTGAAACAACTAACCTAACTACTTAACCAAACTAAGAAATGACCAAACTAAGAAATGAAATATTTTTCTGTTTTATGCTTCAAACAAGAAACTTGAAATAAATTCTTTTTCTTTTTCTTTAAAGAAAGCGAAAGGGGAAGAAGTTAAAAATAGGACAAGACCAAAAACTGACTTCTAGCCTACTGCGGATCACAGGGAGCCACTAAAGACACCAAATAGGCCGATCAAAGACTCACAAACTCGTCTAAAATCCTTTCAAAGAAAACACAAGAAACCTTTAAAAGAATAATCAAACTGATGTCAAACCCCAACTACGAATGTAAAAACAGAGACACTGTACTTGATCAAGAAACCCTTGAGAAGTAAGACTTCAATCATGGAAGAGGTTGACTGCCTCTCCTTAAAGAAAAAAAATTCTTGACACAGGCACGCTACTGACACTTAAGAAACCTGCATATGTACATGGGTTATCTACAATAAGAGAGCGTATGTACGTGTGTAGACCCACTGCAGGCCGCATACACCTCTATAACTTATCAAAAAAAAGAAAACAAACAAGCAGTTTGACAGGGCAGGGAGAACTAGTATGGCACCAAAAGGTGACTAGAATCCCTTAAAGACTCAACAACTTACAAAAACTCAAAAAATGTAGTAAAACCAATTAAAACACCCAAAACCTATCCCCTGAAACCCTAGAGGTTTCCCTAGTATGGTCGCCAGTTCTTATATAGTGGGAAAACCCCCCTATGGACTACACTAGGGTTCAACATGTAGGCATATCTAACCGTCTAAAAGTATCCTACTTTTTATAACTACCCCACATTCATGTATGAAATACAAAGTGAAAAGATCTGGTAACTCTACCTTTAACTCTGTGTCTGGTGTCGATCTTTTCGCGTTCGATTTCTCCGCTGAGTACAAGTCTCCTCCCAAGGATGACCTTCATTCAAAAACAGATAAATAGGGAACTGCAAACATGCATCTCATATATAAATCATGGGTTGGATGTTAGAATAAATCATAAATCAAACACAAAGGTTTGAGACATCATATTTCGGGACAGGAAAAGTATTCATTTTATTGATATCACAATGTTTACTTACAATGAGATCGACGACTACTCCTAGAACTTGGTCCAAGATCCTATTCACCAAGATCCATCTGCACTTCCATGCATATTTCTCCTCTCTACCTCTCTCTAGGGAATGGCATAGGCTTATGATGGAGGAAAAAGGAAAGAATGGGAAATTCTGGAACAATCTCACAAGGTGGCTGCAAATTCTTGGGGCAAGGAGGGGATGTGAAACGGATAGAGTTTCACTGTTCTTATGATTTTCCTTGAAATGATACCCCAACACCTCCTTTTATATGCCAAAATGATGGTTATTCGGTTGGGTTACGGGATATAGGCGGTGGGATAGTTGGAAAACTACCCAATAGCCCATAATCTCAGCAAATTCCTTGCAACTTTTTAATTTTTGCAACTTTTGTGAGTATACACTAGTTGTAATGGTACAACTAGCATATGTACGTGAACTATAGTGGTGCAACAAGCATGTGTACATGGGAAGTAGTAATGAAGGGCATGTACATCTTCAAAAATAGTGTTTTTAAGAAGAGTTTCTCAGTGATGGCTTGGAAAAAATAGCAAGTAAGAGGGCTTGATGGAAGGTATGCATGTATGGTGCAATTTAGGGTTATAACACCCATGGAATAATAATTCAAATATTTACAAGATATCAATTGGACAAGAAAAGATTATTTCTATTAAGATATGATCATCATAAGTGAATAAGTTACAGACTTTCATGTCGACACGGTTCATAACCAAGAAACTAAGTTCCTTCCTGTTGGGCCTCCACTGTAAATGTGTTGAACCTGCACAAAATAGATCTAGCTAAACAATAATACACACATTTGCAAAGAGAATTTGAGAAAGAAGAAGGAGAGAAAGAATGAAGGAATTCTCATTAACCGTTCTGAATAATGAATAATTTACACATGATATACTATGTTTTAGCACCAGAAGTCACCCCTAGATTGCGGTAGAGGTAAGCCTGATACCCATTAATATTTTATGTCACATGTTTGTTATAAAAGGGTAAAATGGGTGCAATCTCAAGAAAATATCGTCTTAACTCAGAAAACTGGACTGGTATGCACAAGCAGATGAGGTCTTAATTTGATTTCAGTCAGTGGGTTGTAGTAAGGGTGAGTAGGAGGAAGAATTTAGTGAGAAGAATGTAGAGGTCTGCCATGGACATCGGGTCCTCTAGCAACCCAAAAAACAAAATCTCAAACTCAAAATATTCTTGAGTTCAAATCATAAAGAAACTGAAAGGAATTATACCAACACTACAATCGAACATCCATCATAATGTAGTTACAATAATTCAAGTGAATCAGTCAATTATGAACTCTTTCAGTATCAGAGGAAAACAAGATGGATCAATAAAGATGACTGTTATTAAACAAAATGTCTCAAATACAGATACATAACTAGAAGCTAGAGGATTTACTAAAACTTTACAATACGAGAGCTTTGCTCTACCATCGACCATAACAAAATATCAAAACCAATTATTTATACTCAAAACAACTGGCTCCCTTCAGAAGCACACTCTAGTCATGCATTCAAGGCTTGGCATCTACATCCTCTTCTATCAGGATGCACCTGCACTCTTTTGTCAGATGCAAGATTAGATTGGTATGGGCTTCATCAGAAAATCCATGGTAGGGGAACTTTCAGCTGACAGTCTGCCTTCCACGGCCATATTTTCATGTTTTCCATTTATGTGGTGAAACAAGGTTTCAACCACCTTCCCCATTTTCATTAAATTCTTTCATAGGGATCAGGGTGAGACCTTACACCCATGAATGTTCCAAGCAATCTCATGACTCCTTTGATTCAAATTTGGCACTTCAAGGCCGCACAGATCTTTCTTTGTGACCAATTCGGGCGCTTTGGTTCTTTGGTGCAACTCTTTTCCTCACCTCACGTGACCTCAAGCCATGACCTCATGCTTATTTAATGGGTGTCATGATTTCACATTTTGTGAACTCATGCTACGTTCTATGCTCAAACCTCTGAGTCACAAAATCGCGATGCTCAGATTATGTGACACGCGTCCCCTTTGATTGTACGGACCATACGACATCAACATTTTGGGACATCGTGCTTCACGAATATTCAATACTCTTCCCTCTTACTTCCCTGACTCACAAAATCGCAAAAAGTTGGTCCAATGCTCCACCTCTCTTCTTTGATCAACAATTACGATCTTATTGCAATTTCTCATTTCGCGAGTTTTTATGACTTTCTCTTTGACCCCTCCATATCAGGCAACCGTGAAACACTAATCGTGCACCACGTGTCCTTTGTAGCACCAATGGCTAGGATGGAACTCGCGATTTCAGACCTCCAACGCTAAATTTTGTGCAACTGTAGGGTCTCGATTACCTGATCGTCATCGATCTGATTTTCTTGATGGACTTCCGCTATTGGAAATTGATCTTGCTCGCTCACTTGATTTTATTTTATATCAAACTGCTTCAAGTGTTGTACTTGGTGCTCATCACTGATGCATGTGAACAATTTCTTGGATGACTGGTTGAAGACACAGGAAAGCAAAGGATCAATGACAGAGGTAAGAGAGAAGCGCTCAACTTTAGGGAAAACAAAAAGGCTTAGGGTCGATACTCTTTAGGAAATCCGACGAGGAAAATAGGTTGATAAAATGGGTGAAGGCAAACAAAAGAGAACTATAAGCCGAGAGGCAAAACTTATGATCAGGTCTGCAAAAGAGGAGAAACCGGAAAAATTACAGACCTAGGTAGAAAACACAGACTCACAAGACCCTAACAAGATTATGTGCTAACATTAGGCTCAATGGGGATAGAGTCCTCTCTATGAGGCTCTAAGAATTATTTTTGCAACTTCAATGCCTTAGTGTTGGGTTGTGAAGTCTCCTATTAAAACAAAATAAAATAGAAATGTTATTTACAATGGTGGGATGTTGATTGCGGCTTTAAACAAAAAACAATTTCAGGAAGTGCCCATTTACAAGGCCACCAAAAACTTCATCTCCCTCCACATTCTGCAACCTGTAAGTGTTATTTGGGAACCTCTCATAGATATTGAAGGGGTCAATCCAAAGGACTTAGAATTTACCATGATTTCCATTGTCCTTCTTAGTCACATCCCATTTGAGTACCAGATCTCCCAGCTGGAAATCCTCCTTACTGCTCTTCTTGTCAAAGGCCTACTTGATCCTTCACTGACGGTCATGTGCTCTATACATTATCTGTTACCTAGTCTACTGCACTTCTATCAACTGATGAATCCTCTTGATCACTTCATCTATCTCTTCCTGGCAGTCTTGGAAGAACTTCACCACAAGCAAGGCAAGCTGAGAAAGAAAAAATGCTTCAATCCCATATACACACTGGAAAGGAGAAATGCCCAGGGAGCACTTTATTGTCACTCTATTCACCCACAGAGAAAAAAATTTCTTTGAATCCCATGATTTCTTGTTATCCTCTAGCAGTCTTTTGATGATCTTTACCAAGATTTTGTTAGAGGATTATTCTAATCCATTGCCTTGGCGGTAGTTGTGGGTAGAGTGGGCCAATGCAATCTTGAAATGCTCACAAAACATGATCAATGGTTCAACCTTAAAGTATGCAGCATTGTCAGTGAATATTCTTATCAGGAAACCAAACCTTACTATAATATCCTCCATAAAACCAATTTATCACCCTACGGGAAGCATTCCTAGTGGGGATAGCCTCTATCCACTTGGTGAAGTAATCTGTTGCAGTTAATATCCACCTGTGTTGACCGCTTGATGTAGGGTGAATTTCCCCAATGAATTTTAGACCCCATTGGTTGAAGGGTCCTAAGGCCATCACCGGATTTAATGGAAGAGACTTGAGCTGCTGCTTCTCGGAGAATTTATGGAAATTGATGCAAGCTATGATTCTTGCACAAACATCAGTGAATAGAGAAGGCCAGTAATACCCAGTCCTGATAATTTTGTAGGCTGTGGTTGTCCAGAAATGGTGTCCCCCACATAGGCTACTATGAAAATCAAACATAATCCTTTGGGCCTCTTGTGGGTATAAACATCTCAGAAGAACTCCTAGAGGGTCCTTCAAATACAAGACATGGCCAATAAGGAAATATCTGATTTCTTTGAGTTTTAAATATATTTCTTACTATTTCCAATATCGTCAAGGGGCCTTAACTCCTACAGGAAATGTATAATATCTTTGTACCAGGTGCATTCTGCCAATGGAGGTTTGTCCCGAGGAATTTTATCAAATGCTTCAGCTGACTGGTTTTCTGAGAAAGTGTTGATGAATTTAACCCCCAAATATTTACAATTAGATTCAACCAACAACCTGGATAAACCTTGACCTTTAACTAGCTTGGTAGGTTTTATTTCTAGATCAAATTCGAGGATTTTGGCAATCCACTTGCTCCTTCTCCTATCTATGTCAGGCTGAATGAGAATGTCCTTCACAGAAGCTGAAGGGACATAGGAAATGATTTTTGTATGTAGAACATGGATTCTAAAAGCTTTGAGAGCCTTCACCAAGGCATAGGCCTTATTCTCCATGATGTCATATCTAACCTTTTCATCTCTTAGTGCTCTGCTGAAAAATGAAATAGGTTGCTCTAGCCCTTCAACATTTTTCTGCAATAAAACAACTACCAATGTATCAAAAGAAGCAAAAGAAAAAATCAAAAAATATTTGGAGTAGTCAGTATTGATCAACACAAGTTCCTTAGTTAGTTATTTTTTTATTTGGTTGAAGGACTCTCTAGGCTCAGCATTCCATTTTACTTCATTCCCTTTCTTGATCATGGTGGTGATATGCTTCACCAATTTAGCAAAATTTGAAACAAACCTTCTCAGAAAATTGATTTTTCCCGGGAAGGACTTAATTTCCTTCTTGGATTTGGGAAATGACAAGGCTTGAATAGCTTCCAACCTTCTTGGATCGATCTTGACCCTCTCGGTTGATAAAATGTGTCCCAACAATTTTCCTTCCTGCATAAAAAATAAAGACTTCCTGGGATTTAGGGAGAGACCAAACGTTCTGCATTTCAAGAAGACCTTTCTCAGATGTTGACAATGTTCTTTATCATATCTAGAGAATGTTGAAATAATGTAAATGCAAAGTGTATTCTTATTATTATTTGATATATTATTCATTGGATCAATCCCTATTGTGGATTGATCATGTCGACTATTGTAGAAGGACCAAATCCCCTTTTCCGGATTGGTCATAATGTAATTGTAATAGGAAACAAGAGAATTTGGCCCCAGAATATATCAAAGAGGCCTCATAATATAATAAATATGGTTATAACCACTCAGAAGAAGAAGTCAGCCCTGCCAGTGAAAGGACACTCCCACACGTGCCAGTCTTGTATAAATATGGAGTCCAACGCCTCACTTAGACACACACTCACTTGCTCATTTGAGAGACA
>JZKD02S0556341.1:1614031-1626307 GCA_000966675.3 Picea glauca | reverse complement strand
GAGAGAGAGAGAGAGAGAGAGAGAGAGAGAGGCGCATATTTGGGAGAGGACTTTATGTACTTGTTTGAGTTATATCTTGGCATTGTATTGGCTATCTATATTAAGGACATTTTGCTGGGTTTTCTGCCCCATGAGGGTTTCCCAGGATAAATGATGTGTCTCTTGTGATTGTGTATTTCTCAGTGATTCTATATTATGCTATTGTTATCTATTGAAATGGAAAGAACTATAATAATGGCTTAAACATTAACATGGTATCAGAGCCAAGCTGAAGAGAGCGTCTTTCACAAGAGAAAAGTGAAAAACATCATTGTTGTCGTACATGCAAATTAGGGATTTTTTTGGTGAGGTATTTCATCCCTAAAACCATCTAGAAAAGTGTTCCCTTCCCCAAGGATCATTTTGGCACCTTCATGACACCTTTTCAGTGCCTAGATCTTCTAGAAAGTGAAACCCTAGTTTCACAAAGTACCAGAAAACCAGAGTACCAGAAGTACTAGAAGTACCAGAGGACCAGAAGTACCAGAAAACCAAAAGCACCACTCTAGAAATCCTCAGATCAAGTTTGAGGGGGTATAAGTTGGATTTTCAGAAATTTGACTGCACCATCTTAGTCGCCTCAGCTCAATGCATCTATCCCCTGTAACAGAATTTCAAATTTTGAAGTTTGAAAAATTAGGCTTTCCTCATAAAACCCTAAGTTGCAGTCTCAGAACCAGTTGCAGTTGCAGTATCAGTTGCAGTTGCAGTATCAATTTCAGTTGTAGCCGTAGCACCAGTTGCAAACACCCTTAAATTTTTTAAGAGTTGGTAATGATTACCGCTACTGCTAGATGGTGCCACTACCTATAAATTCCATCAGATGTATGTACTCACATATGTTTATATGGTTAAACTTTAAAGAGTATTTGTAGGAGAAGGGATATCTTGCCATATATCTAGAAGGATCTCAATATCCAACACATTCAGAGGAATGATGAAACCCAGGTGTGATTATTTTGATATGCATCCATTTTTTATATTGATCAATGTTGCATGTTGTAGCTATGACCATCATTCTAACATTTTCTGAGTCAAGGTATTAGATGGATTAAAAGTTGATATCATAGAGCTTATCCTCTAACCCAACCTTATGTCAAGATAGTGTATCGTCTTATTATAGAAGATAGGTTGAAGAAAGCACTCATCATCTTGAGTGAAGGAGACTCGGAAGAAAAGCAAGCACTCATTACTGAGGACAAGGCTCCAGGTTTGATTAATCAATTTAATAAGATTCAAAGGTACACATGACAAGTTGATGACTATAGTTGAGATAACAGTCTTTGTAGAGTATCATACTTGATAACATGTGAGCATATAGAGGTAAATGCTTAATGATCATTTGTCTGATACAACTAACACCTCCTCTAGGAAGAATCGCGTGTGTTAGTTCCAGGTTTCCATGGAGGAATGTTTGATCACAACACTATGAGAGTGTTGACCTCATTTCGTATTGTATTCCTTATCTTTAATCTTTTCTTAAGATAAATTACAAGTGATATCTCTAAAGGAGCTACTATGATGATTGTTCGTGCTATTGCTTTATATTATCAAAAGGATAATATTCTTATTTTTTGTTTTGTTGACCTTGATCCAGGTCACAGGTAATAACCCTGAGGAAGCTATAGTTGAAGAATGAAACATGCTAAAGGAGAGACCATAAATGAAGCAATCATCATTGGAAAAGAAGAAGGTGGCTTGCATAAGCTAAAGGGTCACTCAGAAGCTACCATGACCCATGCCATTGAGAATCCATGTGAACTTTGGCATAGAAGATTAGCTCACATTAACTACAAGGCACTACCATATATATGCAAAGCGGTCATAGGTTTACCATAACTCAAGGTTGACCATGAAGGCGTATGTAATGGATGTGCGCAAGGGAAGAACATCAAGAACCCTTTTCCAAAGAGAGACAAAAAAGCAGGAGTCCTAGAACTCATTCATTCAGATGTGTGTGGCCCAATGCCATCATCCTCCATTAGTGGAAAATTCAAGGAATTCAAAGCCTTGATAGAGAATCTTTCTGAAAGAAAGATCAAGATACTCAGGTCAGATAATGGAGAATACACCTCAAAAGAGTTTGCAAGCTTTTGCAAAGATGTTGGGATCAAGAGGGAACCCACTACTCCCTATAATCGTCAACAAAATGGTGTGGTTGAAAGAAAGAATAGAATGATAATGGTAGCCTTGAAGACCATGATCCATGATCAAGATCTTCCTATGTGCTTATGGGAAGAAGCATCAATGACAACCGTATATGTGCAAAATTGATTTTCCCATAGTGCACTTGGGTTCAAGACCTCAGAAGATATGTTTACCGAAAAAAATCCATAGGTAATCCATCTCAAAATATTTGGTTGCCCAGTATTTATACATATACCTAAAGAGAAAAGAAACAAGCTGAAACCCTCAGGAAAGAAAGGAATATTTGTGGGATACTGTGAGGTCTCCAAGGCCTTCAAGATTTATATACTAGGTCACCGCCACATTGAGATCAGCAGGGATGTGACCTTTGATGAAGATGAAACACTCAAGAAATCGATAAAATGCCAGCTTGAAGAGGTATATGAAGAGGAACCCGTAATCGCCACAGTTGCAGAATTAGTGAGGGAGGTTCCTAGAGATTTTGAACCAGTGAGGGAAGTCATAACTTCCCCTGATGAAGAAATTATAGAATATCATGACATAGTAGAGTTTCAAGAACCTCCTCAGATGACAATCTCCCATAAAATAAAGCCAACTTGGGCTAGAGAGATTATTCAATATGGAGAGAAATATGGTGTTCCTGAAGGAACCACTAGACATGTGAAGAAACCTAAGCCATTCTCTAGTTATATGGATTTGATGTGTGAGACTACTTACTTTGAGTAATCCATTCAGAAGAAAGAATGGGCATATGCCATGACAGAAAATACCAATCCATAATAAAGAATGATGTACGCGAAATAGTTCCCAGACCTAATAACAAGGATGTGGTATCGTCCAAATGGCTCTTCAAATAAAACATGCTATTGATGGAAGTATTGAGAATTATAAACCAATATTTGTAGCTCGTGGATTTTCTCAAAAAGAGTGCATTGACTATGAAGAGACATTCCTTCCTATAGCCAGATACACTTTGATCAGAACCATCATAGCTCTTGCAGCTAAGATGAAGTGGAAGTTACACCAGATGAACGTAAAGATAACTCTCCTAAATGGTATTATCAAAGAGGAAGTGTATATAGATCAACCTCAAGGATTTGAAGTTGAAGACAATAAGTCTCATGTCTGCAAGGTGAAGAAATCCTTGTACGGATTGAAGTAAGCTCCTAGAGCTTGGTATGGCCGGATAGACAACTTTCTGACGAGCTTGGGATTTACCAAGAGTAAAGAATATTATAACCTCTACTTCGAGGTTATGAATGATGATATAGTGATATTATTGCTATATGTGGATGACTTATTCTTAACTGGAGAATAAAATCTCATCACTGAATGTAAGAAGAGACTCGCTTCAGAATTTGAGATGAAAGACCTTGGCCTAATGCACTATTTCTTAGGTCTTGAGGTATGGTAGATTCCAGAGAGGATATTCCTTAACCAAGGGAAGTATGTAGTTGAAATCTTGAAGAGATTCAACATGTTAGAGTGAAATCCCATGAATACACCCATGGAAGCAAAGCTAAAGATGATGGTCGATAATTCGTCACAATTGATTGATGCCACATTGTATAGATAGATCATTGGATTGTTGATGTAACTGAAAAACACTAGACCAGATATTTTCTTTGCCGTGAACACCTTGAGTCAGTTTATGGTAGAACCCAGACATGTTCACCTAGTGGCTTCAAAACATGTGATGAGGTACCTTAAGGGTACATTAGATTATGGTCTCAGTTATGATGGAGATCATGATTTCACATTGAGTGGGTACATTGATTCAGATTGGGAAAGAAGTGTTTCTGACAGGAAAATAACTTTAGGATGTTGTTTTAGTTTGAAATCAGCCATGATCTCATGGCTGAGTAGGAAACAATCCATCATTTCTCTCAGCACAACGGAAGAAGAATACATTGTTGTGTGTTCTACTAGCTGCAAAGCTATATGGCTTTGAAAGTTGTTGACCGGTCTATTTGACCTAGAGATGGAAGAAACCACGACCCTATGTGACAACTAGAGATACATAAAGATGACACATAATCCTGTATTCCATGATAATTCAAAGCACATAGAGATCCGATATCATTACATCCGTGACATGGTGTAGAGAGGATCCATAAAGATCCAGTACGTTAGCATGGATGAACAAGTTGTTGATGTTTTGACCAAGCCTCTATCTCGTGTAAAGTTTGATAACTTTTGAGATAAGATTGGTATATTCCGAAAGGACCTTCCTCGAAAGGGGAGTAGTTGTTGTGATGAGACATATCTTGCTTCTAGCTTCATTGTTGTGATGTAAAGAAAGAAGATGTGATGATACTAGTACTGTGATTCTGGCTTGACAATTGTGACTTAAATCCAGTCTAATATCTTGCTTCCAACCTGATGTTTGTGAGGTAAAGCAAGAAGATGTGATGAGACTAGTACTATGCTTTCAGCTTGACAGCTGTGACGTAAAACTAGTCTAGTATATTGCTTCCAACCTGATGGTTGTGACATAAACCAAGAATATGTGATGAGACTAGTATTGTGCCTCTGGCTTGACAGTTGTGATGTAAAGCCAGTCTAGTATCTTTCTTTCAACCTAATGGTTGTGACGTAAAGAAAGAAGATGTGATGAGACTAGTACTATGCTTCTGACTTGACAACTATGACGTAAATCCAATCTAGTATCTTTCTTCCAACCTGATGGTTGTGACGTAAAGAAACAAGATGTGATGAGACTAGTACTGTGATTTTGGCTTGATAGTTGTGATGTAAATCCAGTCTAGTATCTTTCTTCCAACTTGAGTGTTGTGACGTTAAGCAAGATGTTGAGATGAGACTAGTACTGTGCTTCCAGCTTGAGAATATGCGACATAAAGCCAGTCTAGTATCTTACTTCCAGCTTGAGTTTTGTGACATAAAGCAAGACGTTGATATGAGACTAGTACTGTGCTTCTAGCTCGAGAAGATGTGACATAAAGCCAGTTTAGTATCTTTCTTCCAGCTTGATTGTTGTGATGTAAAGAAAGATGAGTACTGAGCTTCCAGCTTCACAGCTGTGACGTAAAGCCAATCCTATATTATGATGAGCCAACCTCATGCTGTGATGATGATGATGATGTACTATTTTTATAATAATACATATTGATGCAGATGGTGATTGCATTCCTTTGAGAATGACGATGTTGCTGATGAAGAAAACTTTCGATGATTTATAGATATGCCAGTCAGTTTTCCAAGATGATATTGATGATGTTGTCCTCCTGATGTTGTTCATGATAAAGGCCTCTCTCTCATCTAATGTTTTTGTAGATTACCCTTCTTGTTAAGGAGGAGTGTTGAAATAATGTAACTGCAAAGTGTATTCTTATTATTATTTGATATATTATTCACTGGATCAATCCTCATTGTGGATTTATCATGCCGGCTATTGTAAAATGACCCAATCCCCTTTTGCAGATTGGTCATAATGTAATTTTGATAGGTAGAAAGAGAATTCGTCCCCATAATATATCAAAGAGGCCCCAGAATATAATAAAGGTGGTTATAACCACCCAGAAGAAGAAGTCAGCCCTGCCAATGAAAGGACACTCCCACACGTGCCAGTCTTGTATAAATAAGGAGGCTAGCACTTCACTTAGACACACACTCACTTGTTCATTTGAGAGACAAGTTTCACAGCTGCAACTGGAGAAGAGAGAGAGAGAGAGGTGCATATTTGGGAGAGGACTTTCTGTACTTGTTTGAGTTATCTCTTGGCATTGTATTGGCTATCTATATTAAGGAAGTTTTGCTGGGTTTTTTTCCCCATCAGGATTTCCTAGAATAAATGATGTGTCTCTTGTGATTGTGTATTTCTCAGTGACTCTATCTTATGCTATTGTTATCTATTGAAATGAAAAGAACTATAATAATGGATTAAACATTAACATAGAAGACTTTTATTTCATCCAAATAGATGGCCACAAACTTATCTCTTTCTTTAATGAATCTGATGTGCATGGATCGCTGGAAGGTTTCTCTCATGTTCATCAATCCAAAGGGAATTTTGGCATGCATGAGTGTGGCCCAAGGAGTGGTGAAGGTCATATTTTCTCTGTCTTTAGGCAAGACATAGATCTGAATGTAGCCAGAAAATCCATCAATCATGGAAATCCTAGATGTGCCTATCACCCTCTACAATATGTGTTCCATATTAGGTAGTAGGTAATTGTCCTTCTTAGAGCTCGTGTTCAGATTTATGAAATCAACATAGAGTCTGATTTCTCCACTTTTATTTCTTACCAGGACCAGGTTGGCTACCCACTCAAAATATCTCAAAGGGACAATGATTTGGGCATCCAACAACTTCTTTACCTCCTTTTCCATAATAGGCAGTAACATAGGATTTGTTGATATCAGTTTCTACCTAAATGGTTTGGCTTCCTCTCTCAATGGGATCTTATGCTCAATGATGGTTGCATCGCATGTTTTGAGCTATTCATAGGTCCAAGAAAACACATTAGAAAATTCCTTTAATAGCCTAGCAGACTCAGTCCTTTGCTCCCTTGGCAGGCTGCTTGATAGCTTGACGAATTTCAGATCCTCCTCTATGCCAATATTTCAATAAATTACCTCAACATCCTCAGTTGAGACATTAAACTTTACAGCCACATCGTTCTCGTCGAACAATATTTCTAAAGGAACTATTCCCTTTGGAATGTGGTTTCTAGGCAGCTGAACAATATGGTGATTAGAAATTTTATTAAAAAATACTTCAAGGGGAGGGTCACCTTTAGAATCATGCTCCGGATCAATGTGTAATGCAGAGAACTCATAAATCGATTCAAGGAACCTTCTGATTTCAAGATCATCCTCGAACACCTTCCAATGCTTGATATCATCAGGTACAAAGGGACTATATCTAATCTCAACATCATGCCTGAGCATAGGTGGTAGTGGGATCTTGAACTGGCTCGCTAAGACAGCTAGTATTTTCCTCTCTTGGAATAAATGAAATATTGAAAGCTAAGAAGAAATTTTCAATTAGATCCCACACCACATTTCTGTAATTTCTGAGCTGAGGGTGCTTAGCCTGATAAACCTTTCTGATCTGCTGGAAAATCAACTCAGCATCTCCAAACACTGTTATCTCTTCAATTACCATGTCCCTTGCAGCCCTCAAACCCAAAACAAGAGCCTCATACCCTTCCACATTATTGGTAGTTTCAAACTCTAACTTGTATGACAGGGATATGGCTTCTTGACAAGGTGATGAAAAAACTACTCTGGCACCAACAACTTCCCTAGAAGAGGCTCCATCAAAGAACATCTTCCACACATAATTATTTGGGGGAGTTATTTCATAAAAATAAATGGGTTGCTTTTTGATTTCGAGAGGAGATTCAAGAGTATTAGTGAGTTGTAACAAACTAGACACCAAATCATTGTCAAGGGAAAAGATAGGATGATTGGTAGGGTTTGCTTCATCATTGACAATGTAGGCCAACTGAGCTTCCCTGTATAGTCTTCTATGCTCCCCCCCAAACACCATAATGGTAGCATATGTGAGGTCCATCTACAAGGTTCCCCCAAGTATTTTTATCCATGTTCTTGACAACAACATGCAAAATTTTGGAGGAACATCAGCTACCACAATGTCCATGACCACACTTTTCATGGGAATTTGAAACAAGGTCACAACCAGATCTTTGATGACCCCAAGACACTGTACTTTTCTAGAGTAAAAGGAATACAAGTCATGGTATGCTTTCGGGATATCTATTCCTAGTTCAAACTATTATGAGATGCCCCTAAATCCATCAGACTATTATGCAACACCTTATCATGTATATTCAGGGATGCATAGAAGGGAGGGGACAAATCATCTCTATATTCTATCATAGGACCTAGGATGACGGTTGAATTTTCATCTTGTAGGTTGATTGAGTCTGTGGGATGATTTGGCGGTTCAAGGAACAACAGTTTAGAGAGGCTTCTTTTGAAATATTCATGCTTGAACAACTCTGAAAGGGGTATGAGGATTCTAATATTCTAAATTTCGAGCTCAAATTTGAAAGAGGAGGGGGGCTTTAGAGTTTCTATCAATTCTGGGACAGGGTCTTTGGGTATCGGTGAGAGGTTCCGAGCTTTTTTTTCTTTTTTGTTGTTTGTTTCATCTTCGACAAGCTTCTCTTCTCTAGGAGATGGATCGGGGACATTGGAATTCCCTTATTTCTTCTTAGACCAGAGGTTGTATTTGTTGGGGCCATTATTTTCCTTCTCCCCCTTACTCAGCTCATTTATTTGACCATCTATAATGGAATCCTCGTATGCAGATTGAGTTAAATGGGGAAAAGGGGAGGTGTCACCAAGACAATGAATTTCAGGGTCAAGCTCATCTTCTTCCCTTTCCTCATTAGCAACAAGGTTATTTTGGAAGGGGGTCTGAATTTTTTGATCATCCCTCTTTCTTTTTATGGGCTCTCTCGAGATTATTTGAGGGGCATTGTTATTCATCCTTCTGAAGTTTCCTTTGTTATCATAATTTGGGACATTCTTATAACCTTGATTCCCCTCGAATTTCATATTTTCCATTTCTACAGATAGGGACTTTACCATCTTGGTCAATTCATCTACTTGAGAGTGAGACGCAAAAGAACCAAAGGTTGAGGCCTCTTCTCTTCCCCTTCCTCTATCTCTGTCGACTTTTCTCCTAAGTCTGTCAAATGCCAACACATTGGATTCTACTTCCAGGGCTGCATCTTGCATGTGAGCCAAGGAAGTAACTCTTCCTTCTCTTAGAAGGAGGCATAAATAAGGGTCAAAAGCACTAGCATATGTGATTTTGGCAGAGGATTCTATAGGCTTTATCTCAACATGGATTGTATTGTACATTTTATTGAATCTTTTGGAGAAGTCAGATAAAAATTCTCCCTCTTTTCTCTTTAGGGACCCAAAATCTGTGATATACTACATAAATTATTTTTTATCCCCCCACTGCCTCAAGAAAGAATCATCTAAATCCTTTATCCCATCAATATATCCAGGGGTCAATCCCCTAAACCATTTCCTAACCTCACCATTAAGGCTCTAGACAAAGACTCTCATCCAGACATCTTCATTTTCGATATTCAGATTGTATGCATAACTGTAGAAGAAAGTAAGGTGTTCTTTGAGGGTTATGTCTTCTTCTCTCGTGAACTTATTCATATACTTTAGGTAATCTCCAACGGGAAGAGCGTTCATGGGATGAGGTAGGAATAGAGGGTCATATCTTGCAGCCACTATGGCAACCATTTTGTTTCTAGGGAGATTGGAACCTACCATAGGGATAATAGGTGGAGGAGAACTAGGAGGGGAAGGGGTTTGAGAAAGGGAGACTGAAACCAAACATCCAGGAGGAATGGGAAACAACTGAGGATTTGAATAAAAGGTTACAGGGTTTGAGGGGACATGAGTTTCCCTTTATTTAAAACCAGTAACCCTAACAGGAGGAGGGGCGGTATAGCCTAAAGTGGGAAAGTCTTATGCGGTCCTAGGGATAAAACATGGTACAACTTTAGGGGAGAGAGGAGTGAAAAGGATTTATCCCTCCAATCCTAGAATAGGAGGGGAAAACTCAACAGGAACACTCCCAAAGTTTAAAATTCTAGAAAATCCAATAGAGAGTGTAATAGGAAAATGAGAAATAACTATTAGAGTCACTATAGGAGGATGGTGAAAATTATTAGAAATACCTGGTTCAGCAGCTGAAGTACCTTCTTAAAGGGTCTTTCTTCTTCTGACAATTTTCTCTGGGTCGGCTTCAGTTGTCACTAGAGGCAGCTATGGAGTATACCTTGTGTGTCTGCCTCTAGAAAACACAATTGAAACAGTGGAGTTGCCAGTGGATTCACATAAATGGAGTCACCACAGTGGATTCGTCAGGTGAACAATTGCAATATTCAATGTACTAAGTTCTGATGCACCTTCATAACCAATAATCTTTGTCATTCATTCCAAGGGAAAATCTTCAATTTCATCTCCGACAACGACGCCATAAATGTTAGCACCAGAAGTCACCCCTGGATTGCAATAGAGGTAAGCCTGATACCCATCAGTATTTTATGTCATAGGTTGGTTATAAAAGGGTCAAATGGGTGCAATCTCAAGAAAATATCGTCTTAACTCAGAAAACTAGACTAGTATGCACAAGTAGGTGAGGTCTTAATTTGACTTCAGTTAGTGGGTTGTAGTAAGGGTGAGTAGGAGGAATAATTTAGTGAGAAGGATGGAGAGGTATTCCATGGACATCAGGTCTTCTAGCAGCCCAAAGAAGAAAAGATCAAACTCAAAATCTTCTTGAGTTCAAATCATAAAGAAACTTAAAGGATTTATAACAACACTACAATCGAACATCCATCATAATGAAGTTACAATAATTCAAGTGAATTAGTCAATCATGAACTCTTTCAGTATCAGAGGCAAACAATATGGATAAAGAAAGATGAATGTTATTAACAAGAAGTCTCAAATACCAATACATAACCAGAAGTCAGAGGCTTTACTAAAAATTTACAATATGGGAGCTCTTCTCTACCATCGACCATAAAAAAATATCAAAATTGAGCGGATCTTTCTCTGTGACCAATTTGGGCACTTTGGTTCTTTGGCACGGCTCTTTTCCTCACCCACATAACCTTGGGACATGACCTTGTGCTTATTTCAGGTGCATCGTGATTTCGTGTTTTGTGAACTCATGATGTGTTCTATGCTCAAACCTCCAGGTCACGAAATCGTGATGCTCGGATTAGGTGACATGCATCCCCTTTGATCGGATAGCCCAAACGACATCGACATTTTGGGACATCGTGCTTCACAAATATTCAATACTCTTCCCTCTTACTTCCTCGACTCACGAAAACATGAAAAGTTGATCCGACAGTATAACTCTTTGCTTTGATCAACGGTTGCGATATTATCACGATTTCTGATGACTTGCTATTTGACCACTCCATATCATGCAACCACGAAACACTAATCACACACCACATGTCCTTCACAACACCAACGGCTAGGATGGACCTCACAATTTCGGACATACAATGCTAAATTTCGTGCAACTGCAAGGTCTTGATTACCTAATCGTCATTGATCTGATATGCCTGATGGACCTCCACTGTTGGAAATTGATCTTGCACGCTCACTTGATTTTCTTTTATACCAGAATACTTCAAGTGTTGTGCTTGGTTCTCACGACTGTGGCCTGTGAACAATTTCTTGGATGATTGGTTGAAGGCACAGGAAAGCAGAGGATCAATGACAGAGGTAAGAGAGAAGCGCTTGAATTTAGGAAAAATAAAAATTCTTAGGGCCAATACTCTTTAGGCAAACCGAGAAGGAAAACTGGTCGATAAAATGGGTGAAGGACAACAAAAGAGAACTTCAAGCCGAGAGGAAAAAATTACAATCGGGTATGCAAAAGAGGAGAAACAGACAAAATTGTAGACCTAGGTAGAAAACACAGACTCATAAGACCCTGACAAGATTATATGATAACACTCTGTATAACTCAATGAATGCACATTGGAGGAGAACCAATGCACCATAGTGGCGTTCTAGAGTGATATGGACATGCACCAATATTTACGGGATTGAATTTCCACCTAGTCTAGTCTCTCAGGCAGTTACAAGAGTGAACTACCACGTAGTTGAGTTAACTAGTCAACTAGTCTTCAGTTAACTGACTGAACAAAGACTAGTTAGGAAGTAACTCAGGAAATCAAGGGTAATGTTTTGGTTTGGTGATGATACCAAGGAAAATATCGAATTATCATGGTGATGATCCCAATGTTGCATGGTGACAAAACCAATGCAACATCTAAACTCAATTCAACTAGTGAAACTGAAGTGTTAACTAAAAGAGAATATTCTCTAGGTGGAATATCCTCCCCTAAAATATAAGAGACTGGATAATGAATAATTATGACTAATAAACAAGGAAAAACCTTAGGAAAAATAAATCCTAGGTGTGTGTGAAGTAACTCCAACACCCCCCTTGAACATCACTATGGTGAAGATAAAGAATGGGTCTTGGCAACAAGGTCATGTTAGGTACCCAAATACAAAATATACACTGAAATAAAG
>JZKD02S0556341.1:1595114-1611413 GCA_000966675.3 Picea glauca | reverse complement strand
TTTTCATTTTGAATCATCTTATACTTGAACATTTAAGTGGGGTAAAAGGAGGTTGCCCCCTCGAAGAGGCTTATTATCTGAAATTCTCTCTTTTTCAAGGCGTTGAGTACTTTTTATGAATATTTTATATGCTATATTGATATTTGGTTCTTAACAAGTTGTCTATATAGTGTGTTTTCAACCAATGGAGTCTCCCCACCATCCTCAAGTTTGAATCCTGATAGGAAAGGAGTCAGAGAATACTTGTATTCTATCATGTGAAATCTCTCAAGCAGATCTCGTGCATACTTGTATTGAGATAGTTTGATGCCTGATTTATCCTGACTGATATCGATTCCAAGGAAGAAGTGTAGCAGACCCATGTCCATCATCAAAAACCTATCATGTAGAATCCTCTTGATTGCAACAATCGTTGAATTCGAGCAACCGGTGATAAAAAAATCATCAAGATACAGAACTAAGAGTAGAAGTGAATCAATTGTCCTGAGCATGTAGAAATTTAGGTCTGATTTACAAGGTACAAAGTTTTGTGACAAGAGGTAGGTGTCCATCTTGGCATACCATGCCCTTGAAGTCTGCTAGAGCCCATAAAGGGACTTCTTTAGTCAACAGACCAAATATGAGTCCCACATAAATCCACGGGGCTGCTCCATATAGATCTCCTCAAAGAGATCACCATGAAGAAATTCATTCTTCACGTCCATATGATGGACTTCCCATCCCTTGGATTTTGCAATGGAAAGTGCCAATCATATGGAATCCATCTTCGCTACTAGAGAAAAGGTATCATCATAGTTAATACCATGAACCCACTGAAATCTTTTGGCGACAAGCCTGGATTTGTATCTGTTGATCTGTCCATCCGCTACGCTCTTGGTCCTGTAGACCCATCTGCATATGACAATTTTCCTCCCAGAAGGAAGGGGAACCAGATCCCAAGTCTGGTTCTTGAGGAGGGAGTTGTACTCTTCCTGCATGGAAGATTCCCAAAAGGGATTTCCAATAGCCTCGCCATAATAATGTGGATCTAAAGACTGAACCAAGAAAATATGCCTAGATGGTAATGGTTTATAGGTATTGAGTGCAACAGGAGGCTCCTCGAAATCAGATCGATTCCCCCTAGTATCGAATGGATAACCAATGAGATCCCCTACATCTTAAAGAGTATTTTGTGCCCACTTGGGCCTCTTCTCTAGCTCTACAACTGCATCTGGATGCTCTGAGTCTGACTGTACTGAATTTGAATCTAAATCATCTGAGTCTTCTAAATTAGAACTCTCATCTAAATATGAGTTGGCATGTGCATGCTTATCATCTCAGATATGTGTAAGAATGAAGGTGTATGCATGTGACTGTTGAGGTGCATGTGAGACACTTTCCTTGAATTGGAAACTTCACTCAATGATGAGTCTGTCCGACAAAAGATCAATAAGCCTATATCCCTTCACATCGTAGAGGTAGAAAAAAACAATGCACTCAGTGCTCTGTGGATCAAGTGCCTCCCTGTTTTCAGAGGGAATCTGAGCCCATGCACGTGAACCAAAAATGTGAAAGTGAGTCACTTCCTATTTGAGGTTGCTCCAAGCCTTGTAGGGGGTCTTATCCTTGATAGATCTATGGAGATTTTTTTTGGATGTATGTTTCAAAATTAAGTTCTTCGACCCATAGTATCATTGGTAGTGAATTTGCATGCAACATGGAAGATTCCATCTCTTTTAGAGATCTATTTTTTCACTCAGCAACTCCATTTTGTTGTGGAGTATAGGGAACTATGTGCTACAACTGAATCCCTGCCTCATGGAAAATATTATGTATTTCAAGATTTACATACTCTCCCCCGTTATCAGTTCAGAGGACTTTGATCTTCTTTCCAGACTGTGTCTCAACTAGGGCTTTGAAATCTTTGAGGTGTTGAAAGACCTCATATTTTTTCCTGAGAAAGTAGATCCATGTAAAACATGAGAAATAATCAACAAAAATGAGAACAAACCTCACTTTTCTGATCGATGGACGTGATAAAGGACCCATAAGGTCATTTTGGATCAGATCTAAAGGTGCAGAATCTCTCTGAGACTTTCCTTTGTCGAATTTCTCTTGAGGGTGTTTTCCGAGAACACATCCCTCACATACTCCCTTGGAGAAATGGATGTCTGGTAGACCATCAACCAATATGTTCTTGCTAAGCTGTTGCATGTATCTGAAATTCAAATTTCCAAACCTTTCATTCCATATCCTACTACTTTCATCAACATGAGTAAGTAGTAAAGTGGAATCAGGTTCAATGAATTCAGAAAATGTATATAATCTAGACCGATGATTTACCTCACTCGTAGCAACCTTGGAGTTGGTTTTCATGTCGTATATGTCCATGGAATTTTTTGTGAATATGACCTTTTTTTCCATGCCATAATGTTTCATCTAATACATGGAGAGAAGGTTGACAGAAAGTTTGGGAACATGCAACACATTCTCGAAGCTTCCATTGGTGAGTTCAATCCTTCCTTTGTCGGTGACTTCGACATAAGAGTTTTCCCCCATCAGAATAGGAGGACCTTTTAATGCATCCAAATAAGAATATTCTACTTGTGAGTCCGCCATGTGATGTGATTCTCCTAAATAAACGATCCAAGCATCGTGAGAAGGGTTGATGGCAATCAAGGCAAGGCTAGAATTGCCTTTCCTGGAATTCAGATCTTCTGGCATATTTTTCTTTGCACCCTCAGGGATGTGATCTCCAAGTTTGTTTTTCTGAAGTATTTGATACATCATATCTCTTTTTTTTTTCATTGATGTAGATTTCGAATGGTATCCTTTTTGACAGTATGAGCATTTCCCCCCTTTTCTTCCCTTTTCCCTTTTGGATATGGAGGCATCAATGAAGGGTTTTGTGTACCCTTCCTTCTTCAGATGTGCATGATATTTCCATTTATATTTATATTTATATTTATGATATTTTTGGCTGCCATCATGCACAGTGACTGCATGCGCCCTTGGGCCTTTGATTGTTCCCATGTTGATGAGCTTGGTTTTCTCTTCTGTCATGGATTTGATAAAGTCCTCAAGAGAAGGAATCTTCTAGGTGGCTCCAGAAGTGAATATGAAAGTATGGAATGTAGATATGAATACAAATAATTCAGGACCAATCTTGGAGAGAATGGTGAGAACCATTTGTTCCTACTCCTTCGATTTATCAACCCCGCAAGATTTGAGTTGCGACAGTAAATACTTGAATTTGGTAAAGAAATATTGGATATTTTCAAAGATTTTTGGATCCAATGTGAGTATATCCACCTCCAACATGTGTCCCCTCATCTCATCCTATTTTCTAAATATCCCTTCCAAGGTGGTCCAGGCTTCATTGGGAGTCTTACAAGAAGATATATGAAAAAGGAGATAAGGGGAAATAAGATTGCAAATTGTTCTGAGTGCTTCATCCATGCGATTTAAATAATTGGATTTTTCTATGGCTGATGTTGGTTATGTATATGTATTCAAGTTTGACCTATACAAACCTCTATTTAGGATATGTATGGATTATTTCTCCTTCCATGAAAAATAGTTGTAAGGTGTAAGAATGAAATCTTTTTGGAAATCCATCTTTTCACTGTCTTCAATCTTTTGTACCTGCAAAACAATTTGGTGTATCTTTTTCTTAGCAGTCTGTCATCTATGATACCATGTAAATGTGTTGAAAACACATAGAATAGATCTATATAAACAATAATACACACATTTTTAAAAATAATTTGAGAAAGAAGAAGAAGGAGAGAAGGAATGAAGGAATTCTCATTAACCGTTCTGAATAATGAAAACTTTACACATGATATACTCTGTATAACTCAATGAGTGTGCAATGGAGGAGAACCAATGCACCATAGTGGTGGTATAGAGTGATCTGGACACACAATAGCAGTTATGGGAGTGAACTGACACCTAGTCTAGTCTCTCAGGCAATTACGTGAGTGAACTGCCACCTAGTTGAGTTAACTAGTCAACTAGTCTTCAGTTAACTAACTGAACAAAGAGTAGTGAGGATTTAACTCAGGAAATCAAGGGTAATGTGCCAGTATAGTGATGATACCAAGGAAAGGTCGAATTAGCATGGTGATTATCCCAATGTTGCATGGTGATAAAACCAATGCAGCATCTAAACTCAACTCAACTAGTCAAACTGAAGTGTCAACTGAAAGAGAATATTCTCCAGGTGGAATATTCTCCCCTAAAATATAGGAGACTATATAATGACTAATTATGACTAATAAACAAGGAAAAACCTTAGGAAAAAGAAATCATAGGTGTGTGTGAAGTAACTCCAACATCCACCACTTTAATCCTCCACCAAAGGAAATCTCATGTAAGAGAGACAATGGAGTTCTTACTCAATAAGGGAAGAGCTTGGGGGATGAACATTGTGTTTAGACTTAAAGGATAAAGGCATGAAGATACAATATGAGGTAAATAATTCCTCCAGAGTAAATTTTCTCTCAAAGTTGAATTATTTCTCCTCTTTTCCATAACTCAGAATTGGCCCATTTATAGCCTTGAAGTTGAACTGAAGGGTTGAGTCGGAATGTTTCCAGTATATGGAAGGCCAAGGATCATTGATCTCCTATCGTGACATGGAAACCAAACCACATTTTTCAATTATTGGCACATTTCCTGATGTATGAGGGTTGTAGTGGTGCAACCTGCATATACACATGTTGTATAGTAGGCAATGTGTGTATATGTGGAAAAAATGTATTTTTAGCTCTGGGATTTGCAAAAAGGGATTAAAATTTTGCATCGGGAAATGGAAAAAGGCCTTATGTGCAAGATTTCATAGGGTGAGGCAAATATTTATATAACAACGATAATAACCTGTTAAACCCAGAAATCCATGCAAGATTTTGAGAGTCTTTTGGTGAGGCCAATCTTGCATAGATTCAATATTTTTAGGATCCACCCTGACACCGACCTTGCCAACAAGATGACCCAAGTAATTGTCTTTTGAGGAACCAAAAGCACATTTAGATTGTTGGAGTAAAATTTGGTGTTGATAGAGTAGATGGAGAAATCGATCCACATGAGAAATATAGGTTGTCCAAGTTTTACTATAGATGAGGATATCATCAAAGAAATCTAAGACAAAATGACGGAGAAAAGGATGGAAGACAAGATTCATGAGGATTTGGAAAGTGGAGGGAGAATTACACAAGCCAAATGGCATGAAAAAAACTCATAGTGTCCCTCATGAGTTTGAAATGCAGTCTTAGGAATATATGTCTCATTCATACGTATCTAGTGTAGCCAGAATGAAGATCGAGTTTAGTAAAGAACTGGGCACCACTCAATTCATCCAAGAGGTCATCAATGAAAGGAATGGAAAATTTGTATTTAATGGTGAGTTTTTTGAGGGTGTGAAAGTTAGGAAACATGTGCCAAGGACCTTCTTTCTTAAGGACCATGACCACAGGAGAAGAGTAGGGGCTCATACTAGGGCAGATAACACCTGCGTTGAGAAATTCATGAACAATTTTCTCAATTTCATTTTTTTGGTAAAAGGGATGACGATAGTGATGGATATTGGGAGGAAGGTTGTTGGGGAAAAGGGGAATGGAATGATCATGAACACCATGGGAAGGAGGGAGTCCCTGGGGAGTGGAAAAAACCACTTGAAGTTTAGAGAGGATGGATTGGAGGTCCTGTAGCACAAAGGGTGTCTCAGTGGCTTGAATGGCATGGAGTTGTGCAATAATTCCAGAATGACCTCTTTTGAGCATCGTTTCCATGCGATGGGAGATGATGATCTCCAGGTAACCAACGATGATGCCTTGGAACTTATATTGTTGGACCTCCTAGTTGAATTGCATGGTTAATTCCTTAAAATCCATGAGAATGGGACCCAAAGTCCTTAGACATTCTACACCCAACACAATGCCACAAACTCCCATGTCGATAGAAAACTTATGAGATTTCATGTGGTACTGACCAATTTGGAGATGCACATTTTCACAATGCCCTCCACATTTCATGGACCCGCCATTGGAAATCATGATTTTAAAATTATTGATGACAGATATATAGCAATTAGTTTCTTGGGCAATGTGGCGATGGATAAAATTATGGGTTCTTCCACTATTAAAAAGAATGATGACCTTCCTATTCTTAATGTAACCAATTACCTTGAGTTTTGGGGATACTAGAAGCCAGTGAGATAATTTAGGTAAATGAATGGTTCAACTTCAGGAGGGTCGGAGGGAGGGGTCATGTTAGTGGGTTCAGGTGACACGTCCACAAGGGGAGCCTCAACATCGTCTTCAGAAACATCCTCTGAGATAGCCATAAAAAGATTTTTTTCCTTAAACTTGTGCCCAGGAAAATATTTTTCATCACAATTATAACAAAGGCCTTTGAGTTGGCGTCCAACCATTTCTTCCCTAGTCAATTTATGGATCTTTAGTGGAGTAGAAGGAGGAATGGGAGTGACTTGTTTAGTGCGAGGAATAAAGTACTATTTTTTGTTTTGAGAAGAGACAACATGTTTTCCTTACTTATCTCTTTTAGTATTATCCACCCAGCTCTAAGGCTGAGCCATGAGGACATGGGCACGAATATCATCCTTGAGGCCACTAAAAAAATATTATCAAAAAAAAGCATCAGACATGCCCTTTGTACAGAAAGCCAATTACTCAAAAGAGGATATAAATTCTTCCACTTTTCCATATTGTTTGAAACTTTTCAAACATCCTAAATGGTTGGTGTCAGTGTCAAAGTGTTCATAAAGCTCTGCCACAAAGTGTGTCCAAGCCACATACCCATATGGGGATTTTTTTCTCCATTTCCACCATTGCCAACGTTCTTGTACTATATGGAGAACACCATACCGATGTTTTTCCAACCCATGTGTAATTCCATACAAAGAGAAATAATTTTCCATTTGAGTTACCCAACCAGTGGGATCTGAGCCATCAAATTTGGTCACATCCACACGCGGAAGGCGTAGGTCATGCTGAAAGTTATGGGCCTAAAAATTCTGGGAATGAGAGGAAGTTTGACCTTCATTTTGCAAACGTGGGTTAGATGAGGGAATATCTACAGGTATATGCAGCTTGACACAAATCATTGTAGTGAAGGAGAAGAACTGAGTATTGAAGGATTCAATATGGATAGCTAAGTCTTGTTTGAGGTCCTCCATTTTGGTGTTGATGGAGGAATGCATGTTTTTATTGATGGTGAAAAAATTGGTACTAAGATGTCTCACTTCTTTTTGGGTGTTATTGGGTAAATCGGTAAATGCGGACATAAACTAAACTCCCTAGATCCACCTAGATATAGAAAAAAACAAGACAAGACATGACGCTTTCCCTAAGTTACAATCATTGAATTTACTACCAAAGAAGGAATGGATGACATACCTTTAGATATCGCTTCCTTATATCTTTGTTGTCCCTACTTCACTCCAGTGCTCTTGTGCAATCAAATATGCAATGACACAAACCAACCAAAGTGAAAGCAACAATAGTAGATTCAATTAAATCCTAAACATGTGATCAAGGAGTCATGTAATAAAATGCTAATGATTTTATGGGAAAGAAACATGCCACTGTATTATATAATGTGGAAGAAAGATACAACCAGATGCCTTGATGTCATCAAGTTCCTTCCAACAGTTCCTTGCTTCCCACACACTTCTTATTCTAATGGATTCTAAGACTATGTATCTGATAGCTACTCACAATCTATCTTGACAAAGCAAAGCTCAAAGCCAACATAAATTTCCCAAGCTCAATCCAACTCAAGAAATTTCCAACCCAATCAAGCTCCAAAAACCAAATCCTTCTCCATGAGAGCTCCTCTCCTTTTATAAGTTGAAGAGGATAAGGTAAGGAGGTTATAATTATCTCACTAAATCATAAAAGCGAGTAAGATCCAAACCATTCGGAGGCCACCTCACCATAGAATCTTCTCCTTCTAGAAGCATCAAGAAAATGCTCTTTTTTTCCCACATACGAAGGCTACTGCACCCTAGCTATAGTGAAGCCTACGAAAACTATGCACCCTAGCTATAGTGAAACCTATGGAAATCAGGCATTTCTGCACCCTTCATATATAGAAACCTGCAAAAATATTACAAAATAGGGTTTTTACAAAGGAAGATACAACTTCTTCTCTCAAGAAAAGTTCTTCTCCCTTCTTTCTTTAGGAATTCAGGCTACTGACCCCTCTGAAGGAAACATATAGGTTTACATCATTAACGGTCATATAGATGATGAAAATAATGTGTAACAGAGATCCCCCCAAAGTATGAAGTTAGAACATAGTGATAGCTGAAATACTTTGTCGATTTTGTGTAGGGAACAAGGAACACGTCGGTCAAAAACCTGCCAACAAACAAGGAAATATAGTACAATAATATATCATCACCGAGGTAGGAATTCCCATACTCAGAATACAAGTGACTCAAAGCATAAATATTGACATGAAAAGATTCATGTCAAGTAATACAGGCCATGGCCACCAAACATACACTGTGGATCCATGCCAATATGACTCAAATCTAAACATAGCCACCAAAAATACAATATGGATCTATGTGTTAAAGACTCAAATTTTAACATAGCCACGAGACATACAATGTGGATCTATGCAATAGTACAAACTGAATATACTCCAACACAACCTGAATCTGTGATAAAATATTCAGGGTCTTCATCTCCACCACTCTATAGTATGAATCTAGCCATGTGATTACAGGTGCTGAAGTCGAACATGGTAGAAACCTATTGATTACTGGTCATTAGTGTATACTGTTAACAAGTGCGATGGAAATCACAATTAATGTCAATGAATCCCAAGGTACTATAGTACAATCCAACGAATGTGAATTTATGAGTTGAGTTCGAACGCTTAGCGGAACCTTCCAATCAGGGGTCAATAATGAAAACCCACTCTCAAAAGTGAGGAAACCTACCATTGAGGCATGCAAGTTCCAAGGTACCAATTAGTTTCTAATTCTAATTCCTAGATAATGAGTTGAAGTCGACAGGAAAAGACTCGTCACAAGAGGGCCTTAATGTATCCCACATCAATGACATGAAATGGGTAACGAGATTTAAAGTAGATTAGATTAACAAGTGATTTAGGACAGACTCAGGAATGGTTGACGCAATAGAAGGCTTTCCGGGTTGAACTTCTTTTTGAACATATTGATGACATGACAATTGTCTTGGAAAAATTGACTCAACAACAAGGATCAAAGACCAATTTGTAATCTTATAAACGAGTATGATCAAGAGACAAGTGGATTTTCCAACCTAAACAGAAGGTGAGTGAAAGGGTGTCATGTTCAAAAGTTACTCTTCCATGGAATATAGGTTTAGACACATTTCTTTCCCAATTTTTTCCCCACCATTTCTGGCGAGTACCTCTTTATTTTTACACAAGATTGAGGAGGATAACATATTCTTGTAATGTAATATCATCCTTCGGATGAGTCCCTCTTAGTATGTTTAACGAACCCTAGGAAGGAGTGGTTCGGTCCCGTATGGGTCTGTCGATGTTTGTTTAACTAGTCCAAACATAGAAAACTTGAAAGTTTTTCATGTTTATAGATTTTGGAAAAACACTTAAAAGAGAACTCTCTCAGTTCCTTTTTCGTAAAATAGTTTAATGAGATCGAAAAAGTGATAAACTATCGCCCATCAAACGTTTTCTTCAAATACTTTTATGAGCATGAAAAAGAACAAGGTCGCTCGACAATCTTTTCATATTTAGAGTGTCTGAAAAGAGCGTAAAGGGAACTCCAGGGGGTTCCTTTTTCGTATAACCTTTACGAGTTAGAAAAATTGATAAACATTTACTCGGTCCAGTTAGCACACCCCAATTAAAAAGGATGGTCTCATTACTTGGAGGGGGTTCCACGGGAGAAGGAAGAATGTCCCCCAACAGGGTATATTCTGTATCAATGAGAAACACATGGGAAACATCGAGTTTACTCTCGATAGGGAGAGTAGGATCGAATGAGGATGAAATCAGATTGACCACTTGGGTTGAATTATCCAAGGGGAGAATGGGGTCGATGGTTGGAAAAGGATCGAACGCTTGGGTTTCACTCTCTAACGGGAGAGTGGGATCAACCGAGGATGGGATCGGATCGACTTCTTAGGTTTCACTCTCTAACAGAAGAGTAGGATTGACTGAGGATGGGATTGGATCGACCACTTGGTCAACTGGTTCAACTAAGGGAGTGACCAGGTTGACTATATGATCAACTGGATTGACCGACGAAGGGGCCATATTGTTCATTCCATCAACTATAGGTGGTTCAAGAGTAAGCTTTCGATAATCAACTGGAAGTTGAGGCTGTGAAACAGTCATGTCTTCTAGGAATTTCGAGGCTTCTTCCTGTTATCACTCTAGGAAACTCTCCTAGGCTGTATATCAGAGAAGCCTGGTAACTTAATCTTTTTGTAACTATTTTCTCAATAATTAACTCAATTATGGGTAAGGGGTCAGATCAATATGAATATCTAACCAACTGGATTGTGTTTTCAAGACTGCATATGGATATCAAACAATAGAAGGCCTTCAAGAGATGAAATCAGATAGAATAATATATCAAGTAGAACAACACTAATCACTTAAACCAAATCACACATTATATAAAACAATAAGTATGATGGGTCTAAGAAACTAGTATAATCACCTATGATCCTTTTCCTAATAAGTAGATGGTGAGATGATAGTCACCTATGGATTATATAAGCATAGACATAGAATTTCATTCACTCATAAGCATGAAAACATAGAAGGAAGAAAAGGTCTGATAACATCAATGGAAGAAGCTCGTAAGCCTGACTATATTAGAAAGGGTCTCTATTACAGTAGCAGTGTAGCTGAACTCAAAGTTGAACCCTTTGGTTCTTCAAATTTCTTTGGATTTATATCCTTACAAGATGAAATCTATATCCTTGAAAGATGGATCAGATTTGCTAAAAATAGTCAAACCAAACAAGTGTAGGATGATATCCTATAAAAATGGATCTAGAATTCTAAAAATGGAAAGTCAAAACAAAATATCCTATATTAGGTGTCAAACTCTATCTTGATAGCCTTTATATCCTCAAAACTCTTTGACAGATGCAGAAAGCCTTCCAAGGCTGATGAATCCTCATAGGAAATTTGAATTTTCCACCTTTGACAAAAAGACAGTTTTTTTGCTCATCAACTAGGTCACCATTTTCACTTTTCCACCTTCTTAAACATTAAATACATCAAGCTAAAACCTTAAATCTGATGTATTTAATTATTATGGATCTTTAGAAACCAACCTCGAAAGATTTGGTTAAGAAAAAGTCAAATATGGGCAAAAACATGACTTCGCTGCCATGTACAGGTTTCGGTAGTTAAGAGGGCTTGTTAACTACAGAAAAGCCCTGCTTTCGGTAGTTAAGAGAGACAAATTTTGGGCCTGTTAACTATCGAATCCTGTAACTTTCTGAAAATGTTTAGAATTACAAAACTGAACTACCTGGTTTCTTTTGCTATATGTAGATGTCCTCTAGACTATTGCAAAATATCTTTTCTTTATCTAGATCTCTTGCCTTGAATTTTTGCGAATTAGCTGAAATATTGATTAGGTCATCGAAAGTCCTTAATGTCATATGACTACTGGAAAGAGTCTACTACCCAAGTATATATATATGCTCTTATTCTTTAGGAAAAAATAGAGTATAAGTAAGGTATGAGTGACCAAGCTCCTTTAAGTACTTTGTCTACATGGTGGTTATATAATTAGCTATATCTAGTGTTATGATAACTATCTTCATCAACCTGTGACATTCCAGAATTCTGAATAAGGATCATTGGAGGTCTTTCCATACTTTGCACTTTTCCTCTGTATTTTTTATGAGGAATACATAACTCCTTCCTGTATATTTACCTTGATAAATGACTACCATCAAAGATACACTTGTGCATCTTTTGATTTTTGCAAACAACTGAATACTTCCTCTATCTGCTCGGCGCGTATGGATTTGACATATTGACATGTGACTAATCAAAACAATTAGGCAAGCAATCACCTCATAGATTTCTATGTATGCCATGGTTTCAAGTTGAAATAAAAAATGGAGGTTTGAAAGTACTACAAAGTATAAAATTCTAATCAAATGTAATGATACCATATTTCAAACACTTACAAATCCAGTTGTGCATGCATTTATCAAACCTCTACATTTACAAAATTTGCCAACTGACACCTGATATTGTGGGGAAGTTTTGAATACCTTCCTGAGATCTAAATTCATATCTAAAAGAACCATTGGAAATATTAGGATGTGTAGTTGTCAATCGACTATTTGAGCATGCGAAACGAACTTTCCACGGCTGAGAAAAATGATTTTTCCCAAGGCAGTTTTTTTTTCTGGAAAACTTGCACTTTTGGTGGTTAACTAGCCCCCAGAATTTAGCCTGTTAACTACTGAAAGCTCTGCTTTCGGTGGTTAATGAGTGTTTTTCAGGCACGCCTAAACCACCGAAACCTGAGATTCTCTCTTTTTCTTGAGAAGGCCAAATCCAATGCTTGTTCCAAGTTTATTTTTAGAAAGTAGACCATCTAACACACCTAAAAAAAATTAGAAACAAATTTTTGGACCTCTTCCTATCACCTAAAATTTGACAAAATGACAGTGCTATTTTAGGAGATAACATCTGGCTCCTACTCGGGGATGGAATCCTCCCAATGAGGTTCCAAGAACAAGTAGTTCAAGTCGCCTTATCTGTTGGGCTATGGAGTCATGTGGCTTGTGCAACTATTCCTCTGCAAACCTGCAGCCTGCCTATAGCTTGTCTGTAGCCTGTCTTCTTATACAACCAAAATCTGAAAACAATCTAAGTGCTCATATGAAGAGATTATTCTTTTGTCTACTCTTACACTAACCAACCATATTGCCTCTTGGTTAAGTAAATGTTGACTTCCATAATAACCATCCAAGTAATTTTAATACTGAAGAAATCTCATCTTTATCACTGATCAGTAAATGATGTCTAGAAAGTAACAACCGTAATAAGAACTCTTTTCGAAAATCATACTCACCTGAAAACATGGGTGAGATAAAGAAATATGAAACTTTCAAGCCCTCTGAAAAGTATAACTCCATGAATACTGCCATCAGGTCTTTGAAGCCAAGATCCGAAAAATGTTGATCCACGGAGAACTCTTGCTCAACCATGACTGTTTCTAAGCTAGGAGACTGCTCATCCTTTTGTTCCCTTGAAATGAGATCTTTTCTATCAATCATAATAATTTTCTCTTTAGAAAAGTGCTTAGAAGATGATGATACATCAATGTTTAAGTCATGTGAATAACAATCAATAGAAAATATATAATTGTTCATGAAATCATCAGTTATCATAGGATCCACTTGGATTTCAAACTGCTTATAGACTTCTGTCTCATATTTGTTTTTAAGGCATTCTGCAAATATTGAAAAATCTGATTCACAATCTGAAATAAATTTACCTGCTTGCTATTGTTCCAAAACTGCCTCATAGTCATAACCTTCTTGCTTAAAATCTAAACTATGTTTCCATTCTTGTTGCTGTCTTAGATATGCTTCATACTCACTGTCTTTTTGCTACAACTCTTGAGTATACTCACAGTCCTCTTGATGCTCATCCTGTGCATGCAGATCTTCAAAATATGCTTGCTCTCGAATCTTATTGCTAGCCCAGATGTTCTCCTCCACCTCTTGAGCGTCTTCAAACAAGTTCCTTAACGATGAAGAATTCCTTTCTAGCAGGAGAAGGAAAAGTTCATTATGTTGAGCCATAAGATAGTATACCATGGCAGCAATCTCAGTAGGCCAAATCTCCAATGGGATGTCATAATATGTCCTATAGAACCTTCTATTGAAAACAATCAAATATTCTTCCTTCTCTCTCTTCAAAGTACAAAAATCGTCAAGGTATTGATCAAGACATTTATTCTCACCCCAATGTTTTGAAAAAAAATAATAGAAATCAGTCCATGAACCTATTGAACCAGGTTCCAAAAGTCTAAACCATGAAGCAACCTCTCTAGTTAGAGATTTAGAAAATAATCTCATAACAATATCTTCATGAACAATTTCCAGAATATCAATAAAATTTCAAAAGCCTCCAAATGTTTTTCAGCTGAAACATGACTCTCTCTGGTAAAATGAGGAAGGTACTCAACAAAATATGGAGGATAAGGATGAAGATGAGCTGGTAGCTTGAGAGGTTTAAACACCCTTTGTCTAATCTTAGACTGAAATTATGTGGGCTGAAAACAAGGTTTAACGAGCTGATGACAAGGTTCAAGAGAAATAGGTGAAAGTGATGAAATTTGAGATGATTTAGATTCAAATTCATCATCCTCATGGTTACAAGGATGATCAGCTTCAAGAGAGATTTGTATGCAAAGATCATCTTCATGGATAGGCTGAGGGAAAGAAATAGGATCAACATCAACAACATAAGGAGGCTGCAAGCTTTCCTCTTCTAAATATGGGATTATAAAAGATGGTTGATAATCTTCGGAGTATACAAAACAAAGGATAATTATTTTAACATGTTGTTGGCAGCCAATTCATTTTTTTTTAATTGCCCTAAAAAGCTGCCTACACCTATGTCTCTTGAACTTCAAATTTTTGTCGCATTTTGCAAACAGACGATATTTTCATTTTCAAGCGACATTTGCAAATTGATTTAATTTTCACGACTGAAAGCGTGAAAACTCCTCCATCATCATATGGAATGTCATGACTTTCTCATTGATATTTTGAAAAGAACTTACTTTGGTTTACTATTAAGTGGTTGGAAGGACTTTCAAACTATGTCCATTCACCTACTTTTACTTTGATTGCACAATTTGATTGATAAGACTTTGAGCATGTTGAGTTATGGGTTATATTCGATTTCATAAGGGTCATGGTTGATCTAGTATTATGTGATATGATCCTTATTTTCATAAACTTTCGACTTATAGATTTTATAAAATCCCTTGTTGCAATGTTTTATAAACTTGGATTATGTTACAAGCGCATGGACCAAAGGTGACTTTAGTGTCATGGCAATGTTTTACACTTGGCGCGTTGGTGAAACTTTTGGATTTCATGTTGGTTTGAACTATACACTTGGTGCATCAATATAACATATGGTTTTGGTTTTACATTTGATTAGTGGCACATTGATATGGTTATTCACCGATTCAGGTTGGCCGATTCATGTGGTTTAAATGATATTATGGTGGATGGAACAACATTGTACAGTGCCATTATTATCCTGCATGGAGGTGAACTAACCTACAACCTTCGCACGCGTATATTGATTTGCCTCCTCGTTTAGCGCTTGCAGTTGTTAGCCCTATCGATTATGCTCCTGCGTGTTTGATCCAAACCCTACCACAATGCCCACGCCATGGCTTCGGTCGTAAGGACTGAGCCCAATGGAAACCATGTTGGAAAATGTTTACCAAGTAGCGTATGCTTTTCATTGATGGAAATCTCAGGAGGAACAACGTTGAAGAAAACGCGCGCAGCAAAGGAAAAGCTCAAGATACGGGAGTTCGTAGAGGAGAAGGAAGACAAAGATCCATAGTCGTTGGATTTCATTCAGAAAACCCATCCGCCGTCAGATCGGATAGGAGTTGTACGAGGTTTACCATCGGGAAAAGCCAAGGTGAAATCCCGACATAATCAGGATCGTCTATTTGGAAGGACGCGTGGCAGCGATCGGGCGCCACCGGGAGAAGCTCGATAGGAGGAAAGGTCTCAGCCGTCAGATCCGAGCGTAGGGACCCGACCACCATTGGATCAATGAGAACCTGCAAGGCCTTTAAAGGGAGTGATGAAGGTTTGGCTACAGTCATGAGGATAATGGTCATATGGACCAGGAGCGTAGTCATCGGAGTTTCGAGGATCGCGAGTTGGATATGTCAAAGTTCCTTGACAATGAAAACCCCGAAATAGCGATATGATCTCAACCGTTAAATCAAGAATTAGATCTAGTCCATTGATTTCCTTCATCGAAGAATCGGGGATCGCGATTTCAATATGCAAAGAACACTTGACAACAAAAACCCCGAAATCGCGATACGTGATTTCACGAGTTAATCACATCCGTTGGACCTAGAGCGTCGATCCAACACACGTCAACAGACCACGTCACCCAGGGACACATGGCACAACCAGAGAATGACAGGTGTCAGGCAGATCTAACACTTCAGGCTCATGTAATTCACGAATCAGAGTGACACGTGGCAGGATCTAACACGTGTCAAACCACGTGTGACAT
>JZKD02S0556341.1:1571380-1584391 GCA_000966675.3 Picea glauca | reverse complement strand
GGAAGTCTTAGTCATGGATCTTTCAAGCTTAAAAATGAACTCGAAAGAAAAAGTTAAAGATTTTAATCAAATATTTTTAACACTTAAGAATAGAATCCCTGCAGACTCTATGCCTATTGAGAGCCTTGTAATAGCTTACTATACTAAATCTCTACATCAAAGTATAGCTATTTGGGTAAAAAGATCTAAAAAGGCCACGTTGTTAGAAGCCTTTGAAGAGGCTACTCAGATTGAAAAAGACATACTCAGCCTTAAAGACTCTTCTAGCAACGAAGCCAAGACTGTTTCTTTGTCCAAAAAGAAGATTGAAATTCTTTCCAGGCCTACACAAAACAAAACACAACCTAAAAACTCTGATTTGGAAAATTTAACCAAAGTTGTACAAAAATTGTCTAATCAAGTTATAGATTTAAAAAGGTCAACTGAAGAAGATTCTTCGAGTAAAGGACCCTACAAACCTCCTTTCCGAAATCCCTTTCAAACCAACCGACCTAATCCAAATCCCGAAGGCTTAAACCTAGAAAGTTTGCAATGTGCTCTCTAGACAATCCTAGGAGCCCAGGATGACTTGATCCCTCCTTATTTTCCTCAAGAGGAAGTTGAGCAGGAAACAACTCAAGAAGAAGAGTCTTCTCCAAACATCTTTGGTCACCTCTCAGATAGTATCTTTCAAGCTAACTTCGAGACTGTGCACCCTTACAATACTAGGAGCAAGATCGCGAACAAACCTCCTGCCTAGAACACTACAACTTCACTTCCAAAGCCATCTAAATCAACAGAAATTAAACAGAGTAATGTCAGTCCTAAATTAGATTATGATGTTGTTGAAGATCTTAAGAAATTAAGGGCTAACATTTCTATTTATGAGTTGTTGAAGTTTCCATTTTTGTTACAAAAGATGTTGCAAAATATTTCAGAAAATGGCAAGAATGGTAGTTCAAACAACAATAAGGTTGTGCAAAGCAAAGTGTCACAGAAGACTTCCACTAAAAACTATCCTGACACTCAAGATAAAGGAAGCCTTCATGTAACTCCTGTAAATAATGTAAATAACTATGTAAATAACAATGTAAATAGTGTAAATAATTCAGATAAAGTAGTCTTAGAAACTGCGAGTAATAAAACACAAGCTACCACTCTANTGGAAAATCAGAACAACCCTGCTAGACCCTGGTTGGACCAGGATGTTGTAGTTGTACCTGGAGACCAGCACCCTTTACCTAAGCACCCAGAGAAATGGCTTCCTAAGTTTGATCCTGATTCAAAACAGATAGTTGAAGATCATATCAAAAAGTTTATGTTAGCCATCAGACTTCGTAATATTGAACATGAAGATGTTGTCTGTAGGTTGTTCCCTTACACCTTTGAGGGTAATGTGTCCACTTGGTACTTTTCCCAACAGCCTCATACTAGTGTGTCTTGGGAAAAGTTTGATTCATGCTTTTTGGAAAAATTCGGAGATGGAAAACCTCCGGAAGTCTTAGTCATGGATCTTTCAAGCTTAAAAATGAACTCGAAAGAAAAAGTTAAAGATTTTAATCAAATATTTTTAACACTTAAGAATAGAATCCCTGCAGACTCTATGCCTGTTGAGAGCCTTGTAATAGCTTACTATACTAAAGCTCTACATCAAAGTATAGCTATTTGGGTAAAAAGATCTAAAAAGGCCACGTTGTTAGAAGCCTTTGAAGAGGCTACTCAGATTGAAAAATACATACTCAGCCTTAAAGACTCTTCTAGCAACAAAGCCGATATTGTTTCTTCATCCAAAAAGAAGATTGAAATTATTCCCAGACCTACACAAAACAAAACACAACCTAAAAACTCTGATTTGGAAAATTTAACCAAAGTTGTACAAAAATTGTTTAATCAAGTTATAGATTTAAAAAGGTCAACTGAAAAAGCTTCTTCGAGTAAAGGACCCTACAAACCTCCTTTCCGAAATCCCTTTCAAACCAACCGACCTAATCCAAATCCCGAAGGCTTAAACCTAGAAAGTTTGCAATGTGCTCTCCAGACAATCCTAGGAGCCCAGGATGACTTGATCCCTCTTGATTTTCCTCAAGAGGAAGTTGAGCAGGAAACAACTCAAGAAGAAGAGTCTTCTCCAAACATCTTTGGTCACCTCTCGGATAGTATCTTTCAAGCTAACTTCGAGACTGTACACCCTTACAATACTAGGAGCAAGACCGCGAACAAACCTCCTGCCGATAACACTACAACTTCACTTCCAAAGCCATCTAAATCAACAGAAATTAAACAGAGTAATGTCATTCCTAAATTAGATTATGATGTTGTTGAAGATCTTAAGAAATTGAGGGCTAACATTTCTATTTATGAGTTGTTGAAGTTTCCATTTTTGTTACAAAAGATGTTGCAAAATATTTCAGAAAATGGCAAGAATGGTGGTTCAAACAACAATAAGGTTGCGCAAAGCAAAGTGCCGCAGAAGACTTCCACTAAAAACAATCCTGATACTCAAGATAAAGGAAGCCTTCCTGTAACTCTTGTAAATAACAATTTAAATAGTGTAAATAATTCAGATAAAGTAGAATTAGAAAATGCGAGTAAGAAACCACAAGCTACAACTCTAAATACTCCCAAGAATGTACCTCCTTTTCTTTTAACTTTCGANTGGGATACCTCCTTCACCACCTCCCTCATCTCCTTCCTCTTCTGGAGGAGATTCCTCTTCTGACGAAGGAAATCCACCTTCTCATCCTTCCACACCCAATTCCCCAATGGAAAATTAGAACAACCCTGATAGACCCTGGTTGGACCAGGATGCTGTAGATGTACCTAGAGCCCAACACCCTTTACCTAAGAACCCAGAGAAATGGCTGCCTAAGTTTGATCCCGATTCAAAACAGATAGCTGAAGATCATATCAAAAAATTTATGTTAGCCATCAGACTCCGTAATGTCGAACACGAAGATGTTGTCTGTAGGTTGTTCTCTTACACCTTTGAGGGTAATGCATCCACTTGGTATTTTTCCCAACAACCCCATACCATAGTGTCTTGGGAAAATTTTGAGTCATGCTTTTTGGAAAAATTCAGAGATGGAAAACCTCTAGAAGTTTTAGTCATGGATCTTTCAAGCTTAAAAATGAACTCGAAAGAAAAAGTTAAAGATTTTAATCAAATATTTTTAACACTTAAGAATAGAATCCCTACAGACTCTATGCCTGNTGAGAGCCTTGTAATAGCTTACTATACTAAATCTCTACATCAAAGTATAGCTATTTGGGTAAAAAGATCTAAAAAGGCCACGTTGTTAGAAGCCTTTGAAGAGGCTACTCAGATTGAAAAAGACATACTTAGCCTTAAGGACTCTTCTAGCAACAAAGCCGATACTGTTTCTTCTTCAAAAACGAAGATTGAAATCCTTCCCAGACCCCCACAAAACAAAACACAACCTGAAAACTCTGATTTGGAAAATTTAACCAAAGTTGTACAAAAATTGTCTAATCAAGTTATAGATTTAAAAAGGTCAAATGAAGAAGCTTCTTCGAGTAAAGGACCCTACAAACCTCCTTTCTGAAATCCCTTTCAAACCAACTGACCTAATCCAAATCTTGAAGGCTTAAACCTAGAAAGTTTGCAATGTGCTCTCCAGACAATCCTAGGAGCTCAGGATGACTTGATCCCTCCTGATTTTCCTCAAGAGGAAGATGAGCAGGAAACAACTCAAGAAAAAGAGTCTTCTCCAAACATATTTGGTCACCTCTCTGATAGTATCTTTCAAGCTAACTTTGAGACTGTGCACCCTTACAATACTAGGAGTAAGACCATGAACAAAACTCCTGCAGAGAACACTACAACTTCACTTCCAAATCCATCTAAATTAGCAGAAATTAAACAGAGTAATGTCAGTCCTAAATTAGATTATGATGTTGTTGAAGATATTAAGAAATTAAGGGCTAACATTTCTATTTATGGGTTGTTGAAGTTTCCATTTTTGTTACAAAAGATGTTGCAAAATATTTCAGAAAATGGCAAGAATGGTACTTCAAACAACAATAAGGTTGTGCAAAGCAAAGTGCCACAGAAGACTTCCACTAAAAACAATCCTGATACTCAACATAAAGGAAGCCTTCCTGTAACTCCTGTAACTAATGTAAATAACTATGTAAATAACAATGTAAATAGTGTAAATAATTCAGATAAAGTAGAATTAGAAAATGCGAGTAAGAAACCACAAGCTACCACTCTAAATACTCACAAGAATGTACCTCCTTTTCTTTTAACTTTCGAAATTTTCAACAGAAATGTGCATAATTGTATGGTTGACTCAGGAGCATCGTCCAATGTGATGCCTTGGTCAGTTTTCCAAAAGATTAATGCTGAAGTAGAACCATATTCTTTGAAAATCATACAACTTGATCAAACAGATGTTAAAGTTATGGGCGAGCTAAAAAATGTATTAATTAGATTATCGTCTAACCCAAAGGTTCATCAAGTTATTGATATAATTGTGGTAGATATTCCAGAAGTGTATGGTCTGTTTTTGAGCAGGGACTGGTCGGAGCAGCTACAAGGTTACTTCGCGACGGACTGGTCTCACTTATGGCTGCCAGAAAACGGTAAGCCCAACAAGATTAGGGTGAATCGTGAGCGTTACCTTAAGTTCACGGTCACAGACTTGAACGATCCTAATGAACCGTACACACCTCTTGTTAATCAATCTGAAGTCAAAGGAATGGACACCTACTTCGAAAATTTCATGGTTGAAGTTTCACCTATCAACAATCCAGAACAACAGTCCGAGATCTTAGCATGTACGCAACCAACATCTTCTATCCGACAATCCTGTGAGCCCGATGAAAGTCAAATTTGGTCTTTATACTTTGACGGTTCCAAGTCTAAAGAAGGAGTTGGTGCAGGCTACATCATCATAGATCCGGAAGGTAATAAGACATTATTGGCTTGTAGATTAGAATTTGAATGTACTAACAATATTGCAGAATATGAGGCTTTATTGCAAGGTCTCAGAAAAGCCTTAGACATGCACATTCAAAATCTGATTGTATTCGGCGACTCTGAGATAGTGGTTAGGCAGGTAAGAAATTCTATACACTATTTTTCCCCTCATCTTAAATGTTACCAGTCTGAGGTATGGAGTTTAATAAACAAATTTTCTGCTTTTAATATAAATTCCATTCCTAGATCAAATAATACTGAAGCAAATCTACTAGCTAATGTTGCTTCTAAACTTCTTCCTACAAAAGGCTTATCCCCAAATGCATTCTCCGTGGAGCTATTGTTTCGACCGTCTGTCCCAGACAATATCACAAACTGGAGAGTATTTGATGATGATCAACAGATCATTAACTTTCTGCACATGGAAGAAACCTTTCAAGGCGCTGTAATAGATGAACAAATGCACAATGACAATTTTCACGACTTTACGGTAATACCTAATCCGAAATCTCCTGAAGCTCTATCAGACATGGTAAATCTCATACCCAAATATGTTGTTAGACTAGAAAATTTTTATGATTTTGAAGATAAATTTAAAAACACGGTCAATTGCAAAACCAACAGTTCCTCATTGTCTTATGAAAAAGTCAACTTAGGGACTAGTGAAAATCCTCAGTGTATCAACTTAGGCCTGGGATGTTCTAGACAAGAAAAAATTTCTTTTGTTAAATTATTCAAAGAATTCAAAGACGTCTTTCCATGGACTTATGATGATCTTAAGACGTTCGATCCTAATATTATACAGCATGTCATCCCAATGAAACCCCAAACCTTACCCTTCCAACAGAAACTGAGGAAAATGCATCCTAAATTAGAACCAACCGTACAAAAAGAATTGAATAAACTCCTAAGTGCTAAAATATTTTTTCCTGTTAGACACACTCAATGGGTCTCCAACCTCATCCTAGTGCGGAAGAAAAACAGGGAAATTTGACTTTGTGTCGATTTTCGAAACCTCAACAAAGCGTCTGACAAAGATAATTATCCTGTCCCTCCCATGGAACAGATCTTGCAACAAGTATCTAGTTCCGAGAGGTTTTCCTTACTAGATGGTTTCTTTGGATACAACCAAGTCTTGATGTCTTTTCCAGACCAACTGAAAACAACCTTCCGTACCCCGTGGGGCACTTATGCTTATCACAAAATGCCCTTTTGATTGATTAATGCTGGTGCTACCTTTCAGAGAGCAATGGACATTGCTTTTAGAGGCTTACTTAATCACTCTGTAGTAGTCTACTTAGATGATGTGACCATTTTTTCTAAAAACAAAGATGATCATCTAGCTCACTTACGAGCCGTTCTGCTACGATGTCGTAAATACAGCATCTCCTTGAACCCCAAGAAGTCCATCTTTGCAGTAGAACAGGGTAGATTACTAGGATTCATTGTGTCTAGTGATGGAATGATTATTGACCCCGAGAGGACCCAAGTCATTGCTAAACTTCCCCCACCTACCTCTAAAAAATCCATGCAGTCCTTCCTAGGCCAGATCAATTTCGTGAGAAGATTCGTCCCCAGTTTCTCCGAAATGGTCAGACCTCTTCAGAACATGATTAAGAAGGACACCCAATATCACTGGGGACCCACTGAAAACCAAGCTTTTAATGATATAAAGAAGGCTATAATTGATGCTCCGTCTCTCATGAGCCCTGATTTCTCTCAAGACTTTACACTCTACACTTTTGCCTCTGATCGTTCCTATGCCGCAGTCCTAACTCAAAAGAATGCCGAGAACAATGAAGTACACATCGCCTTTATGATATCTTCTTTCAAAGGTGCTGAACTTAACTACCCAGTGGTCGATCGGCAAGCCTACGCTGTCTTCAAGGAAGTTAAGCATTTCCGGTCATATCTTTTGAAGTCAAGGATGAAGGTCATTGTCCCTTACCCTACCGTTAGGAACTTGTTAGTGCAAAAGGAGTTAGGAGAGAAAAGAGCCAACTGGGTCACCTCCTTGCAGGAGTATGACTTAGAGATAACCCCAGCACAGATTGTGAGAGGCCAAGGATTGTGTAAGTTGGTTGTTGATTCAGAAACTAAACAACAAGAAGATAGTGATACGTCAGACCTAGAACGACACGATCAGAATTTGATTTGTTGCGCACAAAGCCTCGTAAGTCCTTGGTATGATGATATTATATTTTATCTTGAACATGGATCAACACCCCTTCACCTTGACCCTGCCAAGAGAAGAGCTTTGAGATTAAAGTCTGCCTCCTTTCATCTAGTTAATGGTATACTGTTTCGTTAGAATTTTGATGGTGTACTGATGCGTTGTCTCGAAAAGGACGAAGAAGAAAGAGTCTTACTTGAGTTGCATGCAGGAGAAGTTGGTGGTCACTTCGGTAGCGATACCACTGCTCATAAGGTTTTAAGAGCCGGTTACTACTGGCCAACGCTTTTTAGAGACTCCCATGCCTTGTGACGTAAATGTATCATTTGTCAGAAAGCATCAGGGCGTTTGCAGAAACCAACCTTCCCTTTGCAACCCGTCACAGTCGATTCTCCTTTCCAGCAATGGGGCCTTGATATCATTGGTCCTATTAAACCTCCATCCTCACAACAACACACGTATATTGTGACAGCCACTGATTACTTTACTCGATGGTCTGAATCCACTGCGCTAAGAACTGTTAACACAAGTCAGGTGATCACTTTTCTAAACTCGAATATCATCACCCATTTTGTCATCCCTGATTGTCTACTCTTTGATAATGCTTCATACTTTTCTTCTCTTGAGATGAGTGACTTCGTCCTAGAGAAAGGAATAAAGCTGAAGTATTTTGCTAGTTACTACCCTCAGGTTAATGGCTTAGCAGAATCAACAAACAAGAATTTGATCAAATTTATCAAGAGAATTGTGGCTGAAAATCACAAGAATGTGCACAATGCACTGCTGAATGCACTGTGGGATGATAGGGTAACACCCAAAGATGCTATAGGTAACTCCCCCTTTTTTCTTGTTTATGGCAGAGAAGCCATTCTGCCACCTCACATTCTTCTTCCTTCGCCTCAATTGTCACAAAAAGTTCAAGAAGAAGATTTTCCCCCTTTAGAAATCCGTATTAACGCTTTGATGAAGTTAGAAGAAGTAAGAACCCAAGCTAAGCGTAAGTTATATCAACATCAACAGCTGATTAAAAGCTGGTTCGATTCTAATTCTGCTTCTGATAGAAATTTTGAAGTAGGCAATCTCGTCTAAAAGTGGGACAACCCGCATGAAGGGAAGGGTGAACACACCAAGTTTCAAAATTTGTGGCTTGGGCCATTTTTGATTGATGAAAAGTTGGGTCTTAGTTCCTTTCGATTGCAGAATCTTGAAGGGAATCTTGACACCTACCCGGTGAATGGCCAAGCCTTGAAAAGATACTTTGCTTGATTTCAACCCTTGTATATTATGTAAATATTTCTCTTGTTTTCATTCTTTTCGTTTGTTTCTTGTTTTGATTTTGATTTGATTGAATAATCAGTTTTGTGTGTTTTTGAAACATATGCATGCATGTACACTTAGCCATTCTAAAAAAGACCATGGGAAAATCTCATCGCTGAAATAACTTCTGAAAATTTGTACGAACATCAGTGATATATTTCTAAAAAATGATATTCATGTTGGAAAATTTTGTTTGAAAGAAGTTTACTAATTTCAATCTCTGAGCAAAGTTTGTCATGATTATCTTTATCTTTTTACGCTGTCCCTTTTCCGTAAAGAAATGACTCAAAAGGATGTCTCCCCGTCATAGCAAGTTGTTTTAGAAATAAAACATTTCCAGAGTTGGATAAAGGACAGTATCAAAAAATTCTGATGAGGTCTAAAAAAAAAATATGATAAAATATCAAGATTTTTCAGCGTCACCCCGCTCAGCTATCCACAAAAACAAAATAAAAATACCAATAAGAGCTGTGGGAAGTGTTTGTAAACCCATCGGGATACTTAACAGGTCCGCTGGCAGCAGGTAAATGCAAGCATGGCGCCCAAACAACTTCGTTGGGGTACAGAACAGGCATGCTGGCAGCGAAGCAATGTCGGGGAAATAAAAATCTGTAAAATTATAACCTCTTTTAAAAAGTCCTTTATTCTGATCTAGAACTTTCTGACAGGATACAAACGTCTGAGTGGGTTAAATGGAAACCCTGTCGAGGCTATGGACGTCTGCTGGCAGCAGTGGCCATGCCAACAGTATTGAATATTTTATCATAAAAATCATGACTTACTGATCTTAAGACTGTTATTGGTTTACGTCTTTTAAAACATTGCTAAAAAAGATAGTAAATGATGATGTTTGTATGATTTTTTGGTTGTTGTTTTTGAGTTGAATTTTTCTTTGCTGTCCTAATCTGAATTTGTTTCTTTTGACAGAGATAACTGCTTTGCCCAGTGTGTCACCATTGTTGGCAGCCAATTCATTTTTTTTAATTGCCCTTAAAAGCTACCTACACCTATGTCTCTTGAACTTTAAATTTTTGTCGCATTTTGCAAACAGACGATATTTTCATTTTCAAGCGACATTTGCAAATTGATTTATTTTTCACGACTGAAAGCGTGAAAACTCCTCTGTCGTCATATGGACTGTCATGACTTTCTCATTGATATTCTGAAAAGCACTTACTTTGGTTTACTATTAAGTGGCTGGAAGGACTTTCAAACTATGTCCATTCACCTACTTTTACTTTGATTGCGCAATTTGATTGATAAGACTTTGAGCATGTTGAGTTATGGGTTATATTCGATTTCATAAGGGTCATGGTTGATCTATTTTTATGTGATATGATCCTTATTTTCATAAACTTTCGACTTATAGATTTTATAAAATCCCTTGTTGCAATGTTTTATAAACTTGGATTATGTTACAAGCGCATGGAACAAAGGTGAGTTTAGTGTCATGGCAATGTTTTACACTTGGCGTGTTGGTGAAACTTTTGGATTTCATGTTGGTTTTAACTATACACTTGGCGCATCAATATAACATATGGTTTTGGTTTTACATTTGATCAGTGGCACATTGATATGGTTATTCACCGATTCGGGTTGGCCGATTCATGTGGTTTAAACGATATTATGGTGGATGGAACAGCACTGTACTGTGCCATTATTATCCTGCATGGCGGTGAACTAACCTACCACCTTCGCACGTGCATATTGATTTGCCTCCTCATTTAGTGCTTGCAGTTGTTAGCCCTATTGATTATGCTCCTGCGTGTTTTATCTAAACCCTACCACAATGCCCGCGCCATGGCTCCAATCGTAAGGACTGAGCCCAATGGAAAGCAGGCACTGTTAATGTTTGATGGTGCTTACAGCGACTTGGAAGAATTCCGATGGCTCCCGTTCATCCGAAGGTTTGATGGCTTTAACCCTGGCGTGGCTCGGCAATTTGCGTTAACTTTCGATGGCCGCCGAGCCAAGGTTGGGGATGTGCAACTGGAGATTGATGAACAATTTCTTAGTTTGGCTACCAGTCTGCCTGCTACTGGACAGAAGTGGTCAAAAAATTGCAAGATGGAAGATGTCCCGTGGACGTTGCTCTTCCAAACACGAAAGGTTAATTCTTGTGACAAGGGTTTGCCCGCAAACATGCTGAAGCAACGCTAGCACGACTTGCTATTGGTAATTAAGAAATTCATCACCTGCGAGGGCAGGTATGGTTTCATTTTCATGTATCACCTTCAGCTACTTATGGTGTTCATGGGTTTTGAACTTAACATGCCTCACTACCTGCATAGGAGTTTGTTTAAAATGTCCAAAAGATATAAACGCAACCAGGCCGATACCAGCCTCTTCCATTTTGGGTTGATTAAAATGCTTATGGTTTATGAGTTGGAGTTACGTCGTAACTGTTGGAGTGTTTTTCTCAGTCGTAATGGCTTTGAAGACTCAATCCCACCACAGGTTGATAAACCTATGGTAACCGAAAACAAGCCTATCCCCCCTATGCCTTACAACGTTCTGCTACCCAAACCTCTACCTGATTCTCCTATTGGCCTACCCAATTCCGTTACCCAGGATACCCAAGTTGCTAAACCCGTAACCAAAAAGCCTAAAGCTAAAGCTGGTGCAAATTCTAAAGGCAGGAAAAAATCTCGGTTAATCTCGCGCATGGCAAGGAATAAACCCAAAATTTCTGTTAATCCTGAGCCTATCGTGGTCAGTGAAGATTCGGATTTAGAAATTGAACGTTTCCTTGCAAATGAGTATCCCTACTCAGAAGGTCTAACTGACAAACCCTCATATGACTTTGTCAAAAACCTACCACCTTGTTTGCAAGATGATCCTAATTTTCCTGCCATTGAAATACCTCGTGGAACCCTTGGTGACTCATCCAAACCCTCTTCTGCTCAACCAGCTGCTCCACCATGCGATCAGTGTGGTTTATGGTTGGAGAGATACTACCTAGATGTGTCGATGTTGCAATCCAGAATCCATGCTCTGGAGGATCAAGTGGCAAAACTCACCAACCACAATGTGAAGGTGCAACCCACCGATAAGAGACAGCGAACAACATGTTCAATTCTATTCAAGAACGTCGAGTCGGCTACAACGATTGTCAATTCGAAATTGGCATAGCCCGAACAACCTCGCTGGTATGATTGTCCCCTATTTATATGATGAATTCACAACTCTGTGTATATCGTGTGTTTTCTCTGTCACACAAGCATGCAATATTGTATATAATTTCGTTTTGATAAATCGAATTTCGGGTTGGTTTTAATTAGATTTAGTTCTGATTTGATTTGATCGTGATTGGATTGGATTGTTTTAAATAGGTTGCGATTGAATGTTCTGTTGCATCTATATTTGACACAAACTATTTTGCATTTCAAATTTTGAAACACGATCTATGTTTTGATCCGAATTGGTTACAATGCACATGATGGGTAAACGATGCTTATCTGTTACAATTTTATTTGAATATAACTTTGACCAGCTTGGATACAGTTTGGATTATGTTTAAAAAAAGGTTTTGTTTTATATCGGGAAATAACACAAATCGTAACAGTCATGCAAGTCCCAACCAGTCAATTCATTGTGGCCCGTCGACCCTGTTTTATTTTGAATTGGAATGACAATGGATATGCAGTTACGTATGGATTTGTAAAACGGAATTAATCATGCCCAGGATGACTCAAACCCGATTTTATTGGATTGCTGCCCAACTTATGGTTATCAATGCTGTTGAATCTTGAGTATGTAATGCCCAGCAATCAAAATCTATGTCGATTTTTGGTCAATACTGTTACACCGGTTTTGTTTAGACTATATTGTAACAGTCGTCCCATATTTGATTACAATAAGATGAATCTTATGCATAATCTCTACAGCTCGCCTATCTTTACTGTTGATTGAAATGACATAAGCTTTATGTATATTGTTACAGCTGTAACAAATCTATTTCGTGTTCAATTGATATCGATTATAATTATGTCGTGGCAAATCATATCTTATATGATATCGATTCTGATTGTATTGATTACTATTCTAGTCGATTATGGTTTTATTGATTACGATTACATTGTATCTCATATGACTCGAATCACTGCTTAATTTCGTTTGATACGAAACAGGCCTGTCAAGGTTTGACCATGTTTTATGGTAACTGAAAACAGAGCATTCTTTACTCTGTTTAGATTGCATTTATTTTGATATTGTTTAATTTAAAAGATAATTTCACATGAATTATTAGTAATTCGTTTTGATGATGAAAAGAAAATTAAATTCGATTTGATTTCTTTTAAGATTTTATTTTGATTGCTATCTGATTCCATATGCTATTTTAGACTAGCTCCAGAATCAAATGATTCTGTAGCTAAGTCTGTAGGATCATTTTTTTTTTTTTGTATTTTATCACTAAAATATCTTTCTAATTTGATATTTGTGTTCTATTGTAGGTAAATTCGAATTGCAATTGAGTTTCTGAGTAGTTGGAGGATATCTCAAGGATTTCACTTGCATTTTTAGTTACTTAGTTTAGGAGATTTTGGGGATTTTTCCCAGATTATGTAATTCATTTTGATATTATCCACAAGGAAACTTT
>JZKD02S0556341.1:1545800-1560689 GCA_000966675.3 Picea glauca | reverse complement strand
ATACCTTCAAGCGACCCCCATAATACACACAATCTCTACACCAAGACCAACAAAGAAGGGTGAGTAACTCTGCCAGTCTCAATGTGATCTTGTGATTGACCCTTGTGTTAAAAGGGCTTCCTAGGACAACTTGTAGCAAGTGGATTTCACCGCTCCCTAACTCAAGATTCTACGTTTGTTTACATCTTTGGAAAGTTATCTTTCACACCTATCCCAAATCCCTACAACTAATCTAATGTAGGTTTGCTACTAGAAAATATAAAAATGTCTAATCAATTTTTTATAAGCGCTTTATTTTATGGTTGTTAGTACTGAAAAGGAAGATGGCGTGAACAATATGGTGTTTTGACCAACTTGAAAGTTATGCAAACAGATGAAGATGCAATCTTTTCATTTCGATGAAAGCTATGCTACGAGAAGGAGAAAACATTTATCATTCCCATATGCACAATGTCCCAAAATTTTAAAACTCATAAATATCAATATATTCAATAAATTATACAAAGAGACTGTACAACAATACATGATTCATGGCCCCCCCATTTTTAGAATTTAAGACCAAAAAATGCCAAGAATCATGCAATTTTGCTACTTCAAATGCAAGGATGCCCCCAATCTAATATAAAGAAAGAAATTACATTTTTTTTTTCAAAGAGACACTAAAACCAATAGAAAATCACCTCAAAACAAAAACAACCCAAACTAAGTTTCTCTTTTAACACGAACTATTCAATAAAAGAAAAATAAGTTCTTTCACCAAACAATTCTAAAGAAAAGATAGTGCTCTGTAACTAAAAGATGCTCAAAACAAGAGACTAAATATTTCAAAAGAAAACAAAGCAAAGATAGATAAAAGTAGTTTCAAAGATGTCAAGAAGACTACAAACAAATCATAATCAAACCCAAAAATTCACACCAGAACCAAATCCAAGGTCTGGGTAAGGAAAAAACCATAAAAAATAAAAAATTTCACAATTTCCGTAGGCTGTAGACTAACACAGTGTGGAAATCACTAATTTCCGCAGGCCAGAAATGGGTAGGGTGCGGAGTTTCCAGACTGGTCTAAAAAGGTAGGGTGCAGAAATCCCAAGTCGCCGCACTGTCCCTCAAAGTAGGGTGCGAAAATCAAACAAAAATGGAAAAAATAAAAACTTAAGAAGGTTTTTCCAGTGAATTTCAATAGCCAGAGAGTCAATATGGATCTCTTAGAGACTCAGAAAACAGAAACCAAGAAATAACAGAAAGAAAGCAAGACAAACTAGGAAAATAATCCATTCCCCAATATGCTCGCCAATTTTGTTATCGGGTAAATCGGTAAATGCGGACATAAACTAATCTCCCTAGATCCACCTATATCTAGAAAAAAACAAGATAGGACATGACGCTTTCCCTAAGTTGAAATCATTTAATTTACTACCAAAGAAGGAATGGATGACATACCTTTAGATATCACTTCCTTGTATCTTTGTTGTCCCTACTTCACTCCGATGCTCTTGTGAGATCAAATATGCAATGACACAAACCAACCAAAGTGAAAGAAACAATAGTATATTCAATGAAAACCTAAACATGTGATCAAGGAGTCATGTAATAAAATGTTAATGATTTTATGGGAAATAAATAGGCCACTGTATTATATAATATGGAAGAAAGATACAACCAGATTCCTTGATTTCATCAAGTTCCTTCCAACAGTTCCTTTCTTCCCACAGACTTCTTGTTCCAATGGATTCTAAGACTATGTATCTGATAGCTACTCATAATCTATCTTGACAAATCAAAGCTCAAATCCAACATAAATTTCCCAAGATCAATCCAACTCAAGAAATTTCCAACCCAATCAATCTCCAAAAACCAACTCCTTCTCCATGAGAGCTCCTCTCCTTTTATAAGTTGAAGAGGATAAGGTAAGGAGGTTAGGATGATCCCACTAAATCATGAAAGTGAGTAAGATCCAAACCATTCGGAGGCCACCTCACCATAGAAATTGCTCCTTCTAGAAGCATCGAGAAAATGCTTGTTTTTTCCCACATACGGAGGTAGCTGCACCCTATCTATAGTGCAACCTACGGAAATCATGCATTTCCGAACCCTGCATATATAGAAACCTGCGGAAATCTTCCAAAATAGGGTTTTTACAAAGGAAAATACAACTTCTTCTCTCAGGAAAAGTTCTTCTCCCTTCTTTCTTCAGGAATTCAGACTACTGACCCCTATGAAGGAAACATATAGGTTTACATCATTAACAATCATAGGGATGACAAAAATAATGTGTAACATTGGGTTTCTGTGAAATTAGAGTGCAAGGAATTGAAGTGAGATTCCAAGTCTTGGCTATGGGTGTGGGCCATGATGAAGAGGGAACACGAAAAGGGGTAGGTGGGACCACACATAAAATGGGTTATGGGTGAAGTGTATCACAACAATCAGGGAAACAAATGGAATCCAATTAGGTAAATCCCAAATAAGGGTTTGGGAAGGCTGTCGAGTCCACGAGAAAAAACATTTTGTCGAAAAATGATAGGTATGAATACGATAAGGGTGAAGAGAGGAGTCCAACAGGAAAGGTTTCAAATAATGGTTCCAATAGGATTCATATTTTTTTTCTTTTTACTCTTGAGATGTTATACTCCAATCTAAATAATACTGCAGTGACAAAATGCCCAAATTCTTAACAGGAAGAAATGTGTAGTAATTTCACAACTCGAATGCAGGAGACATACTTGCATCACAATAGATATTGTCTATTCTATTTTTGTTCCATCCCAAGGGTTAGGGTATTAAATGGTTCTACAGACAAGGGTTTTCCCTATGCTATATCTCTCTGATATACGTGTGGGGTCAAACAGTAGTAGTATACCCAATATCTCATGTCACCAACGAAGGAGGCTAGACCGTGCCCTTAGCCATACAACCTGCCTACCCAGGTACTAGAGAGTATCTTCCTGATTTTTGTTCTTGGTGGAACTATAGCAGTCAGGGGATCGATCGATTTATCCATGGAGGGATTTATGAGATCTAGTCTGATCCGTATACATCTGTTGTTTGATCCACTACTACTCAAAGGGGTACAAACATGGGTTACAAGGGTGTCCAACGGATGTGCTCTTAAGTACCACTTGTATTTATCGTGTGTGTGAATCCATAACCATGGGTTTATGCACGTAATGATAGATCTTTGTAGCTTTAAGACATAAGAATACATCTCTACCCTGAAAAAAATTTAACCCACAATTTTTTGTCGAGGAAGGTGCTCTGATACCACTTGTAATATTCCAAATATAAAATAGTATGCAAAAAAAAAAAATTAGCTAGAAATGGCAGATATACAATGATATAACCAAAAAAATACCACAGTAATACCAAAATAATACTAGAATAACGCCAGAAAGTGCACGTTGATAACTGAGAGCAATGTTTCGAGGGGGAAACCTCCAACAGAGTAGATCTCTATTACAATAATATCCAAGAAAAAACTTCTCATACCCTCTACTCCTATTTATACTAAATATATCTATCCAAAAGAAAAATCTAGAGGAAGATCCTTCTAGAAGTTGAAGCTTCTATTAGGTCTTCTAACATTTGACATATTCTTCCTTATTTTTAGGCCTTATTAATATTGATCTTTATTACATGGAAATATATTATTCTACCTACATGAGGGGTTAGGTCCCTAACATGTTCATAATTTAAAGTACAAAGGGATGCATACTTAATATGTAGTGAATAATTTCTCTAGAATAACTTTTCTCTCAAAAGTTGAATTCTTGTCCTCTTCTAAGGTTTGGATATGGCCCATTTATAGCCTTCAAATGGAACTAAAGGGATGATTCCAAAAATTTCTAGTATATGGAAGGTCAAGGATCATGGATCTCATGACATGACATGGAAATCCGACAAAAAATTTAATTTTGAGCACCAAATTCGATATACGTGGGATGCAGTGGTGCAACCCGCATATACACATGATATATAACTGATAGGGAATGTATATGTGAAAAAATATGATTTTTATCTCTAGGAAATACAAAAGGGGACTTCAAGTCTACATAGGGAAATGGAAAGGGCCTTCTTAGCAACTTCCATGGGGTGAGGAAAATATTTCTATAACATATTCCCCCTATTGTGTGAGGTCAGACGAGTATCTGCAATGGTGAAAATACATTATAATTCCCAGAAGTGGAGTAATGGAGATGCACATGGACGAACTAGTTTCTCATGAGAATATTACAATCCATAATGACTCTGTACACATGGCTACCAATTTGAATTACACTTTAGATCCATGTAGAAATATACCAAACAACTGTTCATGTCCATGAATAGGTAATACAAGTTAGATACATTCCATAGGTTGTCATAGTCATGAACAAGGCCTAGTAAAAAATAGTCTCAAAATAAAAATGAAGATATATGTATACAATGGAGTACAATATGATCTCCCATGATCAATGAAGTCATATAGGTATTGGTCCAATGAATGATAACAACAACTTAGGAAAGATGTGACTATAAATTGATGTCTTCAATTCTTCTACATGATCTTTCAAAGGTGCAAGTCCACATCATGTGAATAAAGGAGTTGAGGTCAAACATAATGAGACTTTGTTTGATTACCGATCATTAAGGTATATCGTTAACAACCGCGAGACAACCTACCAATAATGAAAGTTGGTATCAAGGCACCGATTACATTCTCACAAGTGTGAATAAAGGTGTTGAGGTCGAACACTTGAATAATCTATCTATTATGATACATTGTTGTATTCCCAATTGTCGATGGCGAGAGAACCTGCCACTGATGAATTCAAGACTCTAGGTACTCATAGGACTCTAGGCCTCATTTTTGGAATAGTTGAAATGAAGTTGATGGAAGGATACCTGCTAAAAGGACAGAATTAAGGAATATCTCATCAGTAATCATGAGGTGCAAATCAATAGCTTCATGATTTGGAGGAACCTGGAAAAAGAACATGTTCACGAACCAAAGACCCTGTGCATCTTTCCCATGCACCAGATGCAAGAAGTGCAAGAAAAAGACCCTCTGAATAGCATCCAATAATGAAAATTTTCATCAAAGGAGAGGAAACCACCAATAAGGATAATGGCATCCAAGAAACTACATGAATCCCAATGTGTGAATAGATTTGTTTCCGTCGAACATAAGAGAAGCACCCCAGTCAACGACCAATGAGGAGATGTCGACTGTTGGGTTCAAGGTTACCTACCCATAATGAAAGTAGAACCAGGTTGCATGGTAGGAATACAACTTCATTTAACTCTCAGACACACTGAGGGTATGTACGATATGAGAAGTCAATAATTCTAAGAAATGGTCGACATAGAGTTATATACATCCTTTGAATAATAGCATGAAACATATGGAGGAATTTGGCAATGTAGACTTGGTAATGAAACTTTGTGATGCAACAGGCACCAATCAAACTCTCCATAGGGATTATAAGAGTAACTAGTTGGAGTAGTAAACTCTAAGTAATGAGATCATCTTCCTAAGTTCATGCTAAACCCAAACTTTGGATGAAAAATGGACTCAAAATTTTGTGCTTTGTTCAAAGGAGACACGATTGCTGTCAATATGAGATAATATTATTTTCATTCCTGTCTTATTTTTTGTTTTCATAGAAAAATGAATTCTATGATATAGAGGAGGAAATGAGTGTCGCAAGTAAGAAACGAGTGTCGCAAGTAAGAAATTAGTTCCAATAGTGGAACACACTCATGCTCAATTCAAGGAGGTGCATGCAGGACGTGGAAAATCGGGGGAATGTTTCCTCTTAGGGTATAGGGTGTCAAGATGCGAAGGATATAAAAAAGGATTTTCTTGGATGGTGATGAAAATTGTTGAGGTAATAGGCTTATAACGTGAAACAGGGAACCGACAATAGGCTCATTACTGCAGGAAAGAGAATGAGATGCAATTACAACTTAACTCCAAAGAATATCCTTTTTCGTAAATTTAGTCCCCTAGGCCCGAAAAAGTATAAAGCAATACCTAGGAGAACTCTTCTAGCCACTAGTGACTAGAGTATTTATTTTTCAAAATTAGTCTACTTTGTCCAAAAAAGGGTTAAAATTACACCAAATATATGTCCTTTCAAATCCAATTAACGAGTGTGAAAGAGAGAAGTTCACTGGGAAATGTTTTCATGTTTAAGAAGTCTTGAAAAGAGCTTAACTAAGACTCAAGGATGTTGATATAACTAACATGTCATGGGAGAGGCCAAGGCTCCCATGCAAGACTTTTGTCAAAAGTCAACAACTCACAGATGACTGACACAAGCTTGGGAAAACCCAAAAATTTCAAATCTAAGGAGGATAAAATAATTGTAGAGGAGACTTTATATACAATATATCGAAGAATGTCCCTTATATGGAAGGGTGTATAAGGAGGAAGGTGAGGATCTAGAAGATCATTCCATTCAAAGGAAACCACCCTAGGACTTAGAGGGAGCATATTCGAAAAGAGTGGAATGCTCCCTTGTTCATAAGGTATACGACTATAAATGCTAAGGACATGGTCGAAAGACACATCACCCCTCAAAATAAGAGTGGGATTAATCGAATATTACATCGGCAATGTCACTTCCTTATACTTCTCACTCTCCAAGAGAAGAGTGGGATCGAATGAATATTTCATCAGAATCAACACTTCTTCAACCATTAGTTGAATAGGATGTGAGACAACAAGGTCAAGAGATGCATCATCCCTAAAAATAGGAGTGGTGTTGGTCGAAGATTGCATCGACGCAATCACTGGTTGAACAAGATGTGAGACAAAAAGGTCAAGAGACACATCACCCCATAAAATAAGAGGTGTGTCAGTCGAATATTGCATTGGCATGACCACTGTATCAACCAAAGAAGGACTAGAATGTTGGGAAACCAAATACGACTCAGAACCCAAAGGGGTATCAGAAAAGGAATGAAGATTCCAACCTCCTACTGCAAAATTTGGTTGAGGGATATGAATCTCACCAAATGAAAAAGGAGAATAAGGAGGCATCATGCCTCCAGACCCAAAACTAGGATTCACATAAAGTGATGAGACAAAGGATGGAAAGTGAGAAGACATGTCCATGACTAGAGGCCCAAGGTATTGGCTGACTATCATGATTCAGTGTACCACTCAGAAATACACAAGGATTCATCCCCATGGAATGAGAAAATACCATGGGTTGGGTAGCACCAAATGAGGGAGTCACAAGGGATCCACTAACCATAGAAATGAAAAATCATGACACAATACAAAATCCTAAAGCCAACTAATAATCAAAGAGAACACCAAAATAAATAAAAAGTCCAAATGCACACAAAGAGAATATCGTAGATGAAAAAGGGGCCTCCCTCACTAGAGTAGGTATGCCTCGCCGAAGAGGAGCTTGATACTCCCTTCAGAATATCGGAGGTATCAAAATTAGTTATAAGGGCCCTTGTGGGATTAACAATGTAGTCAGTCAGAACACCCCAGAGAGGTAATTCTTCATAAAGGTTGTGTGTTTTCTGACCCTTATTTGACTCAGAGTACCTGCAAAATAACCCCAACAAGTAACCTATGTGGCTACCTATGTCCAGCAACTAAATCCACCACGATATAATTAATTCACAGGAGAACATTCATAAGTTAGTTCCACCATATGGTCAGGGTAAAAAAGCCCTAAATCTTGAATGCATCACCTCTCATAGAGGTAAAGGTACTAGAAATACCCACAAATATGAATAGATCCCTAGAAATATCTATGAAACTAAGAAGGTATTAGATGGATATCTCTTCAACCAACTTCAACCAATTTTAGGGGCTAAATTTCACTCATGGGCTAATTTTCCATGGTTTTTCAAAAAATGAGATTCACTATTTTAAAAATGATTCGCCCAAATCGCCAAAATTTTATAAAAACTATATAAAATCCTTAAAAATTTGAATAGTTTTACAAAAATATCGCCAATCATATATAGTTAGCATATGAAGGATCAGTAAGATTCGCCAAGGTTTCTACATTTTAAAATAAATTTCCATCCTTAAAATCATCCCTACTCATGATTAGCTCTTGTGTGAGCGGAGCCTCCCGACATCACTAATTATACAATGGATTTCACCACTCCCTTAGTCATACACATATGTTGAGTTTAATAACCTTGGAAAAGTTTACTCACAAAATCCTATTCCAAGGCTCTATATCTTAAGCTAGTTTTTGTACCCTGAAAAATAAAATCGTTTCGAATCAATTTTAAATTAATTAGTGTTACTTTTAATGGATTTTTTTACTCAAAATGTTTAGTCGTGAAAATGATGATGTTATGATTCAAAAAATAAAATAAATGAATACAAACATAAAGCTAAGTCCTAAACTTCAATTCTCAAAAGACGATAAGCTTTTCAAAATGAAAATTTCAATTCAACTCTGCAATTTCAATAAAATGCAATCTCTCTATACATGTATCAAGACCAATAATAAACAACCCAAAAGAACAAATGCCAAAATAAAAGATGTATTTTTATTTTTTTTCAATATAAAGAAACGAAAATGCAAGGACTGAACAATAGCTTGATATATAGACCCTACTGTAAGAAAATAGAGACAAACCAAGAAGGATACCAAGAAGTAAACACTCAACCCAAGATGCAAGGAAAACCAATGAAAAAGATGATGAGAAAGAAAAAAACTCCCGAAAATCCAACCAAAGGAAGGTTTCCTATCACTCGACAGGAACTCAACAGTTATGAAAGAGACCCAAGAAGACTCAACAACTATCAAACCTCACACAACAAACACCAAACTCAACAATCAAGAAAAAAATATTGATGTATGTGACTATTTAAGAAAAAACTGCATATGTATGTACCCTATAGAGTTCCATCTCGGGTACGCACACATATGTCAAGGGGAAAACCATGTATATGTATTAAAACACTGTCAGGTTAAGGATAAGGCCAAGAAATTCAAATTCAAAATGAAAATAGATTTTCAAGCAATCAGACGAAAAGGAAAATTAGGCTAACCGAGAGAAATCAAAGGAGAAAAACACTCCAAAACCAAAAAACAAGATTCATTCCCCAATATGGTCGCAATTATGTTACGGGGAAAATTAATCTATGGAATGGGGTAAACCACAATAGACATAATTACTGCAGAAATCAACTCTAATGTCAAGTATGCTATATAAATGAAAAATGCTAACAAGACAAGATAAAGAGCCTACCTAGCCAGAACATTTGATGAACACTATCGTTGAGCAGTCAACTCAATGCTCTATACCTGCAAATCATCCTCAACAACCAAGAAACACAACCATATGGTGATAATATATATTGTTAGAAAATATAATATCATAACCCATCAACATCCATAACAAATATTCCTATGAAATAACAATTCAAATATTTGCAAGATATTAATTGGAAGAGAAAATAATATTTCTATTAAAATATGATCATTAGAAGTATACAAGTGACAAACTTCGATGTCAGCACGTCTCAGAATCGAGAAACTAAGTCCCTTCCAATTGGGCCTCCACCAATTCAATCCTCCACCAAAGGCAAGCTCATATAAGAGATACAATGAGGTTCTCCATCAAAGAGGGAAAATATTGGGGGTTGGACAATGTGTTTAGACTTAAAGGAGAAAGGGATGCAGACTCAGTATGAAGTGAATAATTTCTCCAGAGTAACTTTTCTCTCAAAATTTGAATTCTTCTCCTCTTCCATGGTTTGTATATATCCCATTTATAGCCTTCAAATGGAACTGAAGGGCCGAGTTAGAAAAATTCCACTATTAGGAAGGTCAAGGATCATGGATCTCGTGACATGACATGGAAACATGACACAATTTTTAATTTTGAGCACCAAATTTGATGTACACGGGTTGTAGTGGTGCAACCTACATATACACATGTTTTATGATTGATAGGTCATGTACATGTGGAAAACTATGATTTTTAGCTCTGGGAAGTGCAAAAGGGGACTTCAAGTCTGCATAGGGAAATGGAAAAGGTCTTCTAAGAAAGTTCCATGGGGTGAGGAAAAATTGATATAACAAGGTACTCCCATGATAGACCATTACATCCTCTATGAATCCCATAGGATTTAAAGTTGATCTATTTTCTAGCTGGAGTATGGTAGGTGTGTGTCTTGATAGTTCCATTAGATAAAGTCTATGCATGTTTTCCTTTGTCATAACATTGATAACTAGTTCTAGGTCTATTAGGTTGTTCTAGGTTATATTTTTATTGATGTAAACATCTACAACTAGGCTACTTGGATATAATAATTTAAGAATAAATAATTTTCCTAACATAAGATCTGCAAGTTGGCCTATCACATTAACTATAGAAGAGTATTTTCCTTTTTTTCCTGGTCTCTTAATTAATTCATCTTTGATGATTTTTCCTTGGATAGGAAAATCATTAATACCCTAGAAGAGAGGTATTTTGACACATAAGTCCTTTATTTCACATAAGAGGTCACTTTTTGAGCTTGTGTAAGTTTCATTATCTTTTATCATTTTAGGAAAAGGGGGTGTTGGTTGAGGGATAGGTTGTTTATGTCGTGAATGAATTGTTAGGAAATTTAATTGCTTAAATTCTAGACATTAAATTATCAATCTAGGGGTGTAATGATGTAGGAGCATTGCTCCACCTCAACACGTGCCATCTCATTTACACATGTGGTGCACATTCAATGAAGGAGAGGCGATGCCCTCTCATTTTTCCCCCGAGAATCCAAGGCGTGATCCATGCATTAATTTAAGACAAGTTGGAAGAGACAAATCGTGCTTTTGCACAAGCTGGAGATAAGGTCACCATTAATAGGCTTAAAACAGAAGGGATATGCATCCAATTTGGAGCAGATTTCTATCATTGTAATCTGTCCATTAGATAGGTGTTTTTAATGGTGATTTGAAACCACTAATTTAATCTTGCGAGGGAATCTCATAGAGCCCATCTTGTATAAATCCTTGTATTGTATGCCTGGTAGAGGCGGTTGGAGTTTTAAGAAAAATATTTGTAAGCCAAGATAGGAGGAAAACATAGAGAGTCGAGACTCAGTTGTAGCTTGAACTCCAATATTGTAATTTGGCATTCAACCATTAATATAAAATGATAGTTTTTCCTGTTTTACATTTCTGTTCAGTGGATGCTATGTTATGAATGACTTTTACATGCATTTGAATTGTAGGTGAATGCTAGAAATCATCTATAGGGATAGAGATGTAGTTTTCTATATGAGAGAGCATTGAGTTAAGTTTGGTTCTCGAGGCTAAGTGAAAGGAGTGCATGATAGGGAGAAAACTCTGTGAGCCGACGCAAGGAGTGCGTATCTTAACTCAGTGGAGTCAGAAGAGAAGCTTTATGGAGGGCACACCAGATTAATTTATAGACTCAGGGAGAAATTTCAAGGCAGTCAAGTTCCTTGGAAAGACATACTGTGTAGGAGGAAGCACAGTTCAGAGTTACTGAACACTCTGAATAACTCTTCCAGTAGGGAATTGAGATAGTGTGAGAATGCATAGAAGCAACACAGTTGGAGGTGTTGGGGAACCCCATAATTTCGAACATTCTGGTGAAGGAAGGCTTTGCAAGAAGTGTGTTGACAAAGGAAAGGATATGCCTTAAACCTTTCCATAACGCTAAAGAAGGAGTCGTCAAAGAACTGAGCCCAACACAAAGATTGTTCCTAGGATACTGTAAGTCCATATCACAAGCTCAAGAGGAAGAGCAGGAAGTTGCCAGGAGGGAAAGATAAACTCGCAGAGGAAATTGGAACCTTGGAGGTTTTCAAGCCAAGAAAAGTCACAGGAGAGTTGCATATATTTCTACAAGGAGTGCAGAAAGAGTTCGAGAATAGTCCAAGTCTAAAAAGGATAATTTTCATAAGTGTGCAAAGGGAGCGAGGAGTTTTCGAAGTCCCAAAGATGGAGAAATCACCCATCATCAAGGAGGATATAGGTGGAAAACGTTCGATAATTTCAGGAGCAGGAGCTTTAGAATGTTTGCCAAAATAAAACAAGGATCTTCACGAAGTTGCGAAGAGTGATTTGAATCTAGATTGTTGGATCTAGAAGAGCATTTGGCAGGGATTCATGCATTTCAGAGGAAGAACCCTTTGGAGAAAAGAGGAGGAGAACACCCATATATCTGAGAGCCAAAGTAAATCTTGGTCATCCATCAAGGAGGGACACGTGGATTTGGATCGGCACATCGTTGATTCGCAATCGAGAAAAGTAGAGTTGGGAGAAGAGAAGACTCACAATGTCCAAACTAGCGATGTTGATCACAGTCATTGATCGCCAGGGAATGTCGACCATAGATCGAGTCCCATGGAATTCGTCAATTTGGAAATTGGGAAAGAGGGAGAAAGCAACTCGTGAAAGTTTCGAAGTACGGGATCACGAAGGGAGCTGGCCCATGGTCATAGTCTGTGGTGTTGGTTGTGGAGCCTGATTATCTTCCAGATTCAGAAGTCTTTTGTTTTTAGCCATGTTTATACCCAATGAAGTATTTAAACCTCAGAAGTATGTACACTCTTCCATGCGGGGGAGTGAAAAGGGGGGTTACCTCCTCTGCAGGGTTCGAGGGCAAGCGGGCCCTCGGCGGGGGTTTGGGGGCGAAGCCCCTGAAGGAAAAATTTCCTTGTAAAAGTATATTGTAATTTCATTGTATATCTAGACAATTCATTATAAGGTCGCATATATAACAATAGAAATTATGTTAGAGTTTTTTTCCATAGAAGGAAACCCTCTGTTATGAGGGAAATGTATTGCGTCTATGCATTATGGAGAATATTGTATTCTGAGATAGGAGACTGTGAGAGAAAGAAGAGGAAGTTACAATAGGTGTGTTGTAAGTTGTATCCCTTCATTTGTTGGATAATAATAAATGAAGGACCTGGCAATTTCTCTGGTGGATATAGCCCACAATGGGTGAACCACGTAAATCTGTGTCTCTATTGTATTGTGTATCTTCTATGTTTTGTTTCCACATTTGTTTTATTTTATTGCTCCATGGTCCTGTTTTTATAACAACTAGTATCAGAGAGAAAAGTAACTCGTAGGAAAGGAGGGTTCCTGGTTCGTGTGGGAGCAATGTCGAAAGATGGAAATTTTAGGGTCGACAAATTTAACAGCCAAAACTACCAGTTATGGAAGATGCATATGGAAGATTATTTATATCAAAAGGATCTATTCCTACCATTGGGTGGAGTAACAAAGAAGTCGACAACCATGAAGGATGAAGAATGGGAGATTCTTGACAGAAAGGCTCTAGGAATGATATGGCTAAGGCTGGCAGCATCGGTGGATTTCAATATTTTGAAAGAAAAGACAATGAAGGCTTTGATGGACACATTGGCTAAATTGTATGAAAATCCCTCAACGTCTAATAAGGTATTTCTAATGAAGAGATTATTTAATATGAAGATGTTAGATGGTGGGTCTATTGCAGATCATTTAAATGATTTTAATATGATTACTAATCAACTAATTTATGTAAAAGTGGACTTTGATGATGAGGTCAGGGCTCTTCTAATCTTGTTCTCATTGCCAAAAAGATGGAACAACTTGGTCATGGATGTAAGTAACTTTGTCTCTGGTTCAAATACTTTGATATTTGGTGATGTTGTTGGTGTTATCCTTAGTGAGGAAATGTGATGGAAAAGCACAAGTGAGACATCAGGTAATGCGTTGAACATGGAGAATAGGGGAAGACAAAAGGCTAGAGGAAAGGGCCTAGGGAACCATGGTAATTCTAGGAAGGGAAGATCCAAATCCATATTTGGAAATATAGAGTGCTAGAATTGTGGGAAGAAAGGACATTTAAAGAAATACTGCAGAGCTCCAAAGAAACAAAGAGATGGAAATAAGGAGATAAATTAGGAAGAAAATGTAACATGTGATGTGTTACAAGATGCTTTGATTCTTTCTATAGATAATATTTATGAGTCTTGGGTAGTAGATTCAAGGGATTCACTTCATTCCACACCCCATAGGAAACATTTTCTAGATTATCTTCCAGGTGATTTTGGACAGGTTCATTTGGGTGATGATGCATCATGCAAAATTGTTGGAATGGTAAAGGTAAAAATAAAGAAATGCAATGGAAACTGATGGTTTTTAAAAGAGGTAAGACATGTTCCAAATTTAATTTTTCAACAGACCAGTTGGAAAGTGAAGGTTGTATATCCATATTTACAGATAAGACATGGAAGGTCATCAAAGGATCATTGGTGATAGAAAAAGGAGAGAAGGTAGGTACATTTTATTTATGTACTAGTAATATTGAATCTTCTATCTCTTTAGCTTCTACAGGAGTGTATACAACACCATGGCATCATAGGTTGGGACACATGAGTGTGAGGGGTATGCAGATACTTCACAAAATAATTTTTTTGCTAGATCTTAAACAAATTGATTTGGACTTCTGTGAGTATTATGTTTATGGAAAATAGAAGAGAGTTAGATTTCTCAGAGTCGGAAAAGAAAAGAAGAATGAAAGGTTTGAGCTTGTGCATACAGATGTATGGGGACCATCTTAGGTAAAAACTCTTTGTGACTCTCATTATTATGTTACTTTTATTGATGATGCAACTAGAAAAACTTGGGTTTATTTCATTCAACAAAAATATGATGTTTTTGTATACTTTTAAGAAATGGAAAGCTTTGGTTGAGAATGAGACAGGAAAAAGTTTGAAGTGTCTCAGATTAGATAATGGAGGTGAATATTGTAGAAAGTAGTTTTATGATTACTATTCATACCATGGAATTTGTAGAGAGAAGACAATTCCAAGAACACCACAAGAAAATGGTGTGTCAGAAAGGATGAACAGGACAATCATGGAGCATGCAAGGAGTATGAGATTGCATGTTGGTTTTCCCT
>JZKD02S0556341.1:1468267-1545750 GCA_000966675.3 Picea glauca | reverse complement strand
TGTTAATGATTTTGGTTATCGCTTATGGGATTATGAAAATAAAAAAATCATTAGGAGTAGAGATGTCATATTCAATGAGAAGGTCATGTACAAAGATTAGTGGCAGGGAAAGAAACAGAAAAAAGAAAAACAAGAATACCCAGTGCTTGAAGAGATCACTGAGAAAGAAATTCCAAAGGAACCAAAAAATCAAAATGTACAAAAACAGGAGCAGCAGGTACTCAAACACCTGCAAGTGTTGTTAGAAAATCTACTAGGTTAAGTATACACCCTGAACAATACTCTCCTTCATTGTATTAGTTATTTTTTATTGATTTTGGTGAACCAAAATGTTATGAAGAGACAATGCAGGTAGACACCAAAAAGAAGTGGGAGCAAGGCATGAAAGAGGAAATGGATTCCTTGGTAAATAGCCATACTTGGGACTTGGTTTAGTTGCCTGCAGGAAAAAGAACATTGCAGAATAAATGGGTTTACAAGTTGAAGGAAGAAGATGGAGGAATAAAGCAGTAGAAGGTTAGACTTGTTGTAAAGGGGTTTTCACAAAAGAAAGGTATAGATTTTGATGAAATATTTTATCCTGTTGTTAAAATTACTTCAATTAGGACTATTTTAAGTCTTCTGGTAGTAGAATATTTTCATCTTGAACAATTAGATGTTAAAACAACTTTTCTCCATGTGGATTTGGAGGAAGAGATTTATATGCAATAGCCACAGGGGTATGAGGTAAAAGGGAAGGAGAATTTGGTATGAAGGTTGAAGAAGAGCTTGTATGGACTAAATAAATCTCCAAGGAAGTGGTATTTGAAGTTTGAAAGGTTTATGATAGAGCAAGGTTATAGTAGATGTCATTCTAATCACTGTGTTTATTTCAAAAAGCTATAAAATGGAAGCTATATTATCTTACTATTGTATGTGGATGACATGCTTGTTGGAGGGTCTAATATGAAGGATATAAATGTGCTCAAGAAAAAATTAGCTAATTCATTTGCGATGAAGGATTTGAGTGCAGCAAAGAAAATCCTTGGTATGAGAATAACAAGAGATAGGAAAAATCACAAATTGACATTGTCTCAGGGTGAGTACATAGAGAAGGTGTTGGAGAGGTTTAGAATTCATAATGCAATACCAGTTAGTACACCTTTAGCCATCCATTTCAAATTAACTAAGGAAATGTGTCCCAGGGCACAGGAGGAGATAGAATACATGTTCAGGGTCCCTTATTCATCAACAATTGGGAGCTTGATGTATGCAATGGTTTACACAAGACCAGATATTGCACATCCAATGGGAGTTGTGAGAAGGTATATGAACAATCCAGGTAAAGAACATTGGGAGGCAGTAAAGTGGTATATTCAAATATTTTAGAGGTAATGCTACTCATGCATTATGTTTTGTAGGTTCAAACACTTTTCTATAGGGATATGTTGATTCAGATATGGAAGGTGATAAAGACAGCAGGAGGAGCACCATAGGGTATGTTTTTACTATAGGTGGAACAACAGTAAGTTGGATTTAAAAATTGAAAAAGGTTGTTTCACTTTCAAAAACAAAGGCAAAGTATGTTGTTTCTTTAGAGGCTAGTAAAGAAATGATTTGGTTACAGAGGTTTACGGAAGAATTGGGAAAGAAGCAGGAGAATAATAGGTTGTACTGTGACAATGAGAGTGCCATTCATCTTGCAAAGAACTCATCCTTCCATTCGAAGACTAAGCATATATGGTTGAGATACCACTTCATACGATCCACCTTGGAGGATGGATATTTGAAGTTGGAAAAGATACACAGTATCCATAATCCTCCAGATATGTTAAAAAAGGGAGTAACTAGTGAGAAACTGAGTTCCTGTTTAGTTTCAGTTGGTCTTCAATAATGAAGATGAAGATGAGAAAATTTTTAGGTCCAAGAAGGTTGATAGTCTAGTAGATACAACATCAGTGTAGTTGTTCAGATCAGTCTCCAAGTGGGAGATTGTTGGTTGTGGAGCCTGATTATATTCAAGATTCAGAGGTCTTTTGTTTTCAACCGTGTTTATACCCCATGAAGTATTTACACCCCAGAAGTATCTACACTCTTCCACATGGGGGAGTGCGGAGAGGGGTTTCCCTGTAAAAGTATATTGTAATTTCATTGTAAATATGGACTGTTCATTATAAGGTCATAGATCTAACGATAGAAACTGTGTTAGGGTTTTTTCCCTAGAAGGAAACCCTCTATTATGAAGGAAATGTATTGTGGCTATGCATTATGGAGAATAATGTATTCTAAGATAGGAGATTGTGAGATAAAGAAAAGGGAGTTACAACGGGGTTTGTTGTAGGTTGTATCCCTTCATTTGTTGGATAATAATAAAGGAAGGATATGGAAATTTCTCTTTTGGATGTAGCCCACACTATGTGAACCATGTAAATCTATGTCTCTATTGTATTGTGTATCTTCTGTGTTCTGTTTCCGCATTTGTTTTATTTTATTTCTCCATGGTCCTATTTTTCTAACACATGGTCATGTCAAGGAGGAAGCCTAGCATGGGGAGCTAGCAGAGTTGGCATTAAGAGTTGAAAAGTGCTAAGGAGAGGGTTTGTGGGTGCCACATATCTGCACTGAGAAGGTAAAGGGCCTGTGTCAATTTAAATCTGTTCCATCAGGAGCCTGACGAACCAGTTGGTTCAATGAAATGAACGATCTTATACTAGGAGGTTGTGTCAACCCCAAAGGAATTGGACGGGAGATTGACACCAGAGTGGTATTAGAGCTTTATTTCACCTGTAGACAATAGGTGAAGGAAGAGATAAAGGAGATAGTCTGATACCATCAGAGTGGTATTCGAGCTTGATTTCTCCTGTAGAAAACAGGTGAAGGAGGAGACAAAGGAGATAGTCTGATACCATCAGAGTGGTATCATAGCTTGATTTCACTTGTATACAGCAGGTGAAGGAGGAGACAAAAGAGATAGTTTGATACCATCAGAGTGGTATCAGGGTATAAGTTTTTATCTGTAGATTTTAGGTGAAGGAGAAGTTGAAGATTCCATCAGTTGCAGAGTGAACAACAAACTTGCTAGGAGGACATGTAGAAGGTAAATATGGCCATTGATGGTCATAAACATGATCAAGGGAGAGTCTAACCACAGAAGAGAAAGGAGGAGATGGACAAGGAGCTCAGTGAAATATGAACACATATGGAGAGGCTTGCATTCAAAATGAAGCAGAAGTCAAAGGTGCAATAGAGGTATGAATGTCCTTTGAAGAGGATAACTAGATGGCTTGTTCAGATTTTGTTGGCTAGGAGGTAGAAACAGGTGTTAAAGAGGTGGCTGAGGCATGCTGAAAACCTCAATCATAAGGGAAATATATATGGCAAGGGTCTCATAGATTTCCAGGCAAGAAATGAGAAGGGATCAGTGGATCTCGTAAAATCCCAAGTGGGCAGAGGAGACATCCCAAGTTGCCAGGAAGGAAAGGAAGAAGAGATGAGCTTAGTTGAGAGTTCCCATTAGAGGATGTTGAAAGACCAAGAGGAGGAAGAAGGAAGACCTCACTCAGATGGATATTCACATGGATATGAGAGCCATGTGAATGAAGATGATGAGAAGTTGCAAACTTGCACCATCGAAGAGAAGGATCAGGGGAGCATTCTGATCATTGGGGGAGTTGAGATATTCCTACCAAGAGGATGAGGAGAGGCTAGCACAGGTGTTGTGAATGCAATAGAAATATAGCAAGCAGAGACTGCCTGGAAGGAGAAGGAACAAATAATGAGGTCTGTTGCAACAAAAGGAGAAGAGACTTCAACATAATTGCTTGAACTTTTCACCCAGGAAGCTGAACAAGAGATGACTGCAGCATTGGAGTCTATATCAGAAGAGGGAGAAGACAACATAGACTTTGTTCATATGTGTAAGGAATTGGAAGCTCTTGAGAGTAGATTGGTAGTGCAAAGCATGCACATCCAATGGGCTAATTTGGAAGCAGATGAAGGATTACACCAGCATGAGGAGCAGCTGAAGGAAGATGGAATGGGAATAGCTGAAGGACCACTAGGAGAAAATCCGTCAGGAGAAGTGGTAGTTGAGAAACATTTCAGTGATGAGGAGACTAGAGAAGTGAAGACTGCAGCAAAGTGGCAAGATAAGGACACAAAGGAAAAAGATGTCTTGGGAAGTCAGTGTGATTTTCCCATCGATAAGGAGGGAGTGTAGTGAGCTAGTCTAATACAGAAGAACCATCTAGTGGAGCAACTAGACAAGGTGATCAAGAAAGTATGGAAGTTGATGTTGGATTCGATAAGGGAATTGATCAGCAAGAGGAAGTTGGATGAAAAGAAACATGCATGAGCAACGAGGAAGATGAAGGAGTAGAATTAGTAGAGCAGAGGAGTCGAGAGACAACTCCAGGAGAAATTTTGGGATCCAGGTGGATTTCAGCCACATTTGAGAGCTCATGAGTAGGAGCTCATGATTTTTGTAGACTTGGAGTATGACATAGGAGCATCGCTCCACCTCAGCAAGTGCCAACTCATTTAAACATGTGGTGTGCATTCAAGGAAGGAGAGGCACCACCCTCTCATTTTTTCCTTGAGAATCCAAGGCATGATCCAGGGATTAATTAAAGACAAGATGAAATAGCCAAATTGTGCTTTCGCATAAGCTGGAGATAAGGTCACTATTAATAGGATGACAGTAGAAGGGATATGCATCCGATTTGGAGCAGATTTCCATCATTTTAATCTGTCCATTAGATAGGTGTTTTGAATGGTGATTTGACACCACTAATTTAAGCTTGCGAGGGAAGCTCATAGAGCCCCTCTTTTATAAATCCTTGTATTGTATGACCGGTAGAGGCTACTGGAGTTTGAAGAAAACTCTTTGTAAGACAAGATAGGAGAAAAACATAGAGAGTCGAGACTCAGTTGTATCTTGGAATCCACTATTGTAATTTGGCATTCCACCATTAATAGAAAATAACAGTTTTTCCTGTTTTACATTTATGTTCAGTGGATGTTGTGTTATGAATGTATTTTACGTGCATTTGAATTGTATATGAATGTTAGAAATCATCTGCAGGGATAGAGATATATTTTTCTATCTGAGAGAGTGGTGAGTTAAGTTTGGTTCTTGAGGCTAAGTGAAATGAGTGTGTGACAGAGGGAGAAAACTCTATGAGCCAACACAAGGAGTGCGTATATGAACTCAGTGGAGTCAGAAGAGAAGATGCCAAGATGGCACACCAGATTAATTTATAGACACATGGATAAATTTCAAGGCAGTCAAGTTCCTTGGAAAATTCAAAGTTACTAAACACTCTAAAATACTCTTCCAGGAGGGCATAGATATAGTGTGAGCATGCACAAAAGAAACATGGTTGGAGGTGTTGGCGAAGCCCTCGAAGGAAAAATTGACCTGTAAAAGTATATTGTAATTTCATTGTAAATCTGGACCGTTCATTATAAGGTCACACATCTAATGATAGAAATTATGTTAGGGTTTTTTCCCTATAAGGAAACCCTCTTTTATGAGGGAAATGTATTGCGGCTATGCATTATGGAGAATATTGTATTTTGAGATAGGAGATTGTGAGAGAAAGAAGAGGAAGTTACAACGGGTTTGTTGTAGGTTGTATCCCTCCATTTATTGGATAATAATAAAGGAAAGACACGGAAATTTCTCTAGTGGACGTAGCCCACATTGGGTGAACCATGTAAATCTATGTCTCTATTGTATTGTGTATCTTCTATGTTTTGTTTCCACATTTGTTTTATTTTATTACTCCATGGTCCTATTTTTCTAGCATGTGGTCACATCAAGGAGGAAGCCTAGCATGAGGAGCTAGCATAGTTGGCGTTAAGAGTTGAAAAGCGCTAAGGAGAGGGTCTGCGGGTGCCACATATCTACACCGAGAAGGTAAAGGGGTTGTGTCAAGTTAAATTGGTTCCATCAAGATCCCGATGAACCAGTTGATTCGATGAATTGAACAATTCTATACCAAGAGGTCATGTCAACCCTGAAGGAGTTAGAGGGGAGGTTGACACCGGAGTGGTATCAGATATTTATTTCGCCCATAAATAGTAGGTGAAGGAAGAGACAAAGGAGATAGTCTGATACCATTAGAGTGGTATCAGAGCTTGATTTCTCCTGTAGAAAACAAGTGAAGGACGAGACAAAGGAGATAGTATGATACCATTAGAGTGGTATCATAGCTTGATTTCTCCTGTATACAATAGGTGAAGGAGGAGACAAAGGAGATAGTTTGATACCATCATAGTGGTATCAGGGTATAAGTTTTCATCTGTAGATTTCAGGCGAAGGAGAAGTTGAAGATGCTCTCAGTTGTAGAGTGAACAACGGACCATGTAGTAGGACAGGTAGAAGGTAAATATGGCCATTGATGGTCATAAACATGATCAAGGGAGATTCTAACCGCATAAGAGAAAGGCGAAGATCGACAAGGAATTCTGTGAAATATGAACACATATGGAGAGGCTTTCATTCAAAATGAAGCAGGAATCAAAGGTGCACTGGAGGTATGAATGTCCTTTGAAGAGGATAGCCAGATGAACTGTTCAGAATTTGTTGGACAGGAGGTAGAAAAAGGTGTTAAAGAGGTGGTTAAGGGATGCTGAAAAACTCAGTCTTAAGGGAAATAGATCTGGCAAGGGTATCGTAGATTTCCAGGAGGGAAATGAGAAGGGATCAATGGATCTCGTAAACTACTAGGTGGGCAGAGGAGACATCCCAGGTTTCTAGGAAGGAAAGGAAGAAGAGATGATCTCAGCTAAGATTTCCCATTAGAGGATGTTGACATATGAAGAGGAGGAAGAATGAATACCTCACTCATATGGAGATTCACGTAGAGCTGCGAGCCATGTGAATGAAGATGATAAGAAGTTGCAAACTTCCACCATTGAAGAGAAGGACCAGGGGAGCATTCTAATCATCAAGGGAGTCGATATATTCCTACCAAGAGGCCGAGGAGAGGCTAGCATAGTTGTTGTGAATGCAACAAAAAATTAGCCAGCAGAGACTGCCTGGAAGGAGAAGGAACATATACTAAGGTATATCCCAACAGAAGGAGAAGAGAATTCAACATAATTGCTCAACCTTTTCATCAAGGAAGCTGAAAAGGAGATGACTGCAACATTGGAGTCTATAGCAGAAGAGGGAGTAGACAACATAGACTTTGTTGATATGTGTAAGGAATTGGAATCTCTTGAGAGTAGAGTGGTAGTGCAAATCATGCACATCCAACATGATAAGTTGGAAGTAGATGAAGAATTACACTAGGATGAGGAGCAGCTCGAGGAATATGGAATGGGAATAGCTGAAGGACTAGCAGGAGAAAATCCGTTAGGAGAAGTGGTAGTTGAGCAACATTTCAGTGATGAGGAGCCTGCAAGAGTGAAGACTGTAGTAGAGTAGAAAGCTAAGGCCACAAAGGAAGAAGATGTCTTGGGAAGTTAGTCTGAATTTCCCATCAACAAGGAGAGAGTGCAGTGAGCTAGTCTACAATAGAAGAACCATCCAGTGGAGCAACTAGACAAGGTGATCGAGAAAGTAAGGAAGTTGATGTTGGAGTCAGCAGGGGAATTGGTTAGCAAGAGGAAGTTGGACGAAAGAAAACATGCACGAGTAGTAGGGAAGATGAAGGAGTAGAAGCAGTAGAGCAGAGGAGTCAAGAGATAACTACAAAAGAAAGTTTGGGATCTAGGTGGATTTCAATCACGTTGGAGAGCTCATGAGTAGGAGATCATGATTTTCATAGACTTCGAGTATGACACAGGAGAATCGCTCCACCTCATCATGTGCTAGCTCATTTAAATGTGTGATGTGAATTCAAGGAAGGATGGGTTCCACTCTCTCATTGTTTCCTCGATAATCTAAGGCGCGATCTAGGCGTTAATTAAAGACAAGATGGAAGAGACAAATTGAACTTTCGCACAAGTTGGAGATAAGGTCACCATTAATAGGATGACGGTAGAAGGGACCTGCATCCGAGTTGGAGAAGAGTTCCATCATTGTAATCTGTCCATTAGATAGGTGTTTTTAATGGTGCTTTGACAACACTAATTTAATCTTGCGAGGGAAGCTCATAGAGCCCCTCTTGTATAAATTCTTGTATTGTATGCCCAATAGAGGCTACTGGAGTTTGAAGAAAAATCTTTGTAATAGAAGATAGGAGAAAAACAGAGAGAGCCGAGACTCATTTGTAGCTCGGAATCCACTATTGTAATTTGGCATTCCACCATTAATAGAAAATAACAGTTTTTCCTGTTTTACATTTATGTTCAGTGGATGTTGTGTTATGAGTCTATTTTACGTGCATTTGAATTGTAGATGAATGTTAGAAATCGTTTGCAGGGATAGAGATATGGTTTTCTATGCGACAGAGTGTTGAGTTAAGTTTGGTTCTCGAGGATAAGTGAAAGGAGTGCGTGATAGAGGGAGAAAACTCTGTGAGCCGATGCAATGAGTGTGTATCTAAACTCAGTGGAGTCAGAAGAGAAGCTGCCAAGATGGCACACTAGATTAATTTACAGACTTAGGGAGAAATTTCAAGGTAGTCAAGTTTCTTGGAAAGTTCAAAGTTACTAAACACTATGAAATACTCTTCTAGGAGGGCAGAGAGATAGTGTGAGAATGCACAGAAGCAACATGGTTGGAGGTGTTCACGAAGCCCCCAAAGGAAAAATTGACCTGTAAAAGTATATTGTAATTTCATTGTAAATCTGGACTGTTCATTATAAGGTCATAGATCTAACGATAGAAATTATGTTAGGGTTTTTCCCTAGAAGGCAACCCTTTGTTATGAGGGAAATGCATTGCGGCTATGCATTATGGAGAATATTGTATTATGAGATAGGATATTTTGAGAGAAAGAAGAGGAAGTTACAATGATTTTTTTGTAGGTTGTATCCCTTCATTTGTTGGATAATAATAAAGGAAGGACCTGGCAATTTCTCTGGTGGACATAGCCCACACTGGGTGAACCATGTAAATATATGTCTCTATTGTATTTTGTATCTTGTGTGTTTTGTTTCCATATTTGTTTTATTTTATAGCCAGGAGAGACTACCCAAAAGGAGAAGGAGAAGATACTGAGGTCTGTCCCAACAGAAGGAGAAGAGAATTCAACATAATTGCTTGACCATTTCAGATAGGAAGTTGAACAGGAGATGACTACAACATTGGAGTTTGTAGCAGAAGGGGGAGTAGACAACATAGACTTTGTTTATTTGTCTAAGGAATTGGAAGCTCTTGAGAGTAGAATGGTAGTGCAAAGTATGCACATCCAACAGGCTAAGTTGGAAGCAGATGAAGGATTACACCAGCATGAGGAGCAGCTGGAGGAAGATGGAATGGGAACAACTAAAGGACCAATAGGAGAAAATCCGTCAGGAGAAGTGGTAGCTGAGCAACATTTAAGTGATGACGAGTCTGCAACAGTGAATACTACAGTAGAGTGGCAAGCTAAGGCCACAAAGGAAGAATATGTCTTGGGAAGTCAATGTGATTTTCCCATCCACAAGGAGGGAGTGTAGTGAGCTAGTCTACAATAGAAGAACCATCCAGTGGAGAAACTAGACAAGGTGATCGAGAAAGTAAGGAAGTTGATGTTGGATTCGATAGGGGAATTGGTCAGCAAGAGGAAGTTGGATGAAAGGAAACATGCATGAGTAGTGGGGAAGATGCAGGAGTAGAATCAATAGAGCAGAGGAGTCGAGAGACAACTCCAGGATAAATTTTGGGATCCAGGTGTATTTCAGCCATGTTGGAGAGGTCATGAGTAGGAGCTCATGATTTTTGTAGCCTTGGAGTATGACACAAGAGAATCGCTCCACCTCATCACACGCCAACTCATTTAAACATGTGGTGCACATTCAAGGAAGGAGAGGCAGCACCCTCTCATTTTTTCCTTGAGAATCCAATGTGTGATCTAGGCATTAACTAAAGACAAGATGGAAGAGCCAAATTGTGCTTTCGCACAATCTGGAGATAAGGTCACCATTAATAGGCTGACAGTAGAAGGGATCTACATCAGATTTGGAGTAGATTTCCATCATTGTAATCTGTCCATTAGATAGGTGTTTTGAATGGTGATTTGACACCACTAATTTAAGCTTGTGAGGGAAGCTCATAGAGCCCCTCTTTTATAAATCCTTGTATTGTATGTCAGGTAGAGGCTGCTGGAGTTTGAAGAAAACTCTTTGTAAGACAAGATAGGAGAAAAACATAGAGAGCCAACATTCAGTTGTAGCTCGGAATCCACTATTGTAATTTGGCATTCCACCATTAATAGAAAATAACAGGTTTTTCTTTTTTACATTTATGTTCAGTGGATGTTGTGTTATGAATGTCTTTTATGTGCATTTTAATTATAGATGAATGTTAGAAATCGTCTACAGGCATAGAGATATAGTTTTCTATCCGAGAGAGTGCTAAGTTAAGTTTGGTTCTCAAGGCTAAGTGCAAGGAGTGCACGACAGATGGATAAGACTCTATGAGATGACATAAGGATTGTGTATTTGAACTCAGTGGAGATAGAAGAGAAGTTGCCAAGATGGCACACCAAATTAATTTACAGACTCAGGGAGACATTTCAAGGCAGTCAAGTTCCTTGGAAAGTTTAAAGTTACTAAACACTCTGAAATACTCTTCCAGGAGGGCATAGAGATAGTGTGAGAATGCACAGAAGAAACACGGTTGGAGGTGTTGTCGAAACCCCGGAAGGAAAAATTTCCCTGTAAAAGTATATTGTAATTTCATTGTAAATATGGGTTGTTCATTATAAGGTCACAGATCTAATGATAGAAATTATGTTAGGTTTTTTCGCCTAGAAGGGAAATGTATTGCGGCTATGCATTATGGAGAATATTGTATTCTAAGATAGGAGATTGTGAGAAAAAGAAGAGGAAGTTACAACAGGTTTGTTGTAGGTTGTATCCCTTCATTTGTTCGATAATAATAAAGGAAGGACCTGGAAATTTCTCTGGTGGACGTAGCCCACATTGGGTGAACCATGTAAATCTATGCCTCTATTGTATTGTGTATCTTCTATGTTTTGTTTCCGCATTTGTTTTATTTTATTGCTCCATGGTCCCATTTTTATAACACATGGTCACGTCAAGGAGGAAGCCTAGCATGGGGAGCTAGTAGAATTGGCGTTAAGAGTTGAAAAGCGCTAAGGAGAGGGTCTGCAGGTGCCACATATATTGAGCGAGAAGGTAAAGGGCTTGTTTCAAGTTAAATCAGTTCCATCAGGAGCGAGATGAACCAGTTGGTTTGATGGCTTGAACGATCCTATTCCAGGAGGTTGTGTCAACCCCTAAGGAGTTGGAGGGAAGGTTGACACCAGAGTGGTATCAGAGCTTTATTTCACCTATAGACAGCAGGTGAAGGAAGATACAAAGGAGATAGTTTGATATCATCAGAGTGGTATAAGAGCTTGATTTCTCCTGTAGAAAGTAGGTGAAGGAGGAGACATAGGAGATAGTATGATACCATCAGAGTGGTATCATAGATTTATTTCGCCTGTATATAGTAGGTGAAGGAGGAGACAAAGGATATATTTTGGTACCATCAGAGTGGTATCAGGGTATAAGTTTTCATCTATAGATTTCAGGTGAAGGAGAAGTTGAAGATGCTCTCAGTTGCAGAGTGAACAACAGACTTTCCAGGAGGACAGGTTGAAAGAAAATATGGCCATTGATGGTCATAAACATGATCAAGCGAGAGTCTAACTGTAGATGAGCAAGGCGGAGATGGACATGGAGCTCAGTGAAATATGAACACATATGGAGAGGCTTGCATTCAAAATGAAGCATGAGACAAAGGTGCACTGGAGGTATGAATTTCCTTTGAAGAGGATAGCCAGATGGCCTGTTCAGAATTTGTTGGCCAGGAGGTAGCATCAGGTGTTAAAGAGGTGGCTGAGGAATGTTGAAAAACTCAGTCATAAGGGAAATAGATCTGACAAGGGTCTCATAGATTTCTACGTAGGTAATGAGAAGGGATTAGTGGATCTCATAAACTCCTAGGTGGGCAAAGGAGACATCCCAGGTTGCCAGGAAGGAAAGGAAGAAGATATGAGCTTTGATGAGAGTTCTTGTTAGAGGATATTGAAAGATGAAGAGGAGGAAGAAGGAATACCTCACTCAGATGGAGATTCACGCGGAGCTGTGAGCCATGTGAATGAAGATGATGAGAAGTTGTAAACTTCCACCATCGAAGAGAAGGATCAGGGGAGCATTCTGATCATTGGGGGAGTCGAGATATTCCTACCAAGAGGCTGAGGAGAGGATAGCACAGGTGTTGTGAATGAAACAGAAAAGTAACAAGCAGAGACTGCCTGGAAGGAGAAGGAACAGATACTGAGGTCTGTCCTAACAGAAGGAGAAGAGAATTCAACGTAATTGCTTGACCGTTTCAGCCAGGAAGCTGAATAAGAGATGACTGCAGCATTGGAGTCTGTAGCAGAAGAGGGAGTAGATAACGTATACTTTGTTGATCTGTGTAAGTAATTGGAATCTCTTGAGAGTAGAGTGGTAGTGAAAATAATGCACATCCAACAGGCTAAGCTAGAAGCATATGAAGGATTACACCAACATGAGGAGCAGCTGGAGGAAGATGGAATGGGAACAATTGAAGGACCAATAGGAGAAAATCCGTTAGGAGAAGTGGTAGTTGAGCAACATTTCAATGATGAAGAGCCTACAGGAGTGAAGACTGCATCAGAGTGGAAAGCTAAGGCCACAAAGGAAGAAGATGTCTTGGGAAGTCAGTTTGATTTTTCCATCGACAAGGAGGGAGTCTAGTGAGCTAGTCTACAATAGAAGAACCAACCAGTGGAGAAACTGGATAAGGTGATCGAGAAAGTAAGAAAGGTGATGTTGGAGTCGGTAGGATAATTGGTCAGCAAAAGGAAGCTAGATCAAAGGAAACATGCTCGAGAAGCGGGGAATATGCATGAGTAGAAGTAGCAGAGCAGAGGAGTCGAGAGACATCTCTAGAAAAAAATTTGGGATCCAGGTGGATTTCAGCCACATTGGAGATCTCATGAGTAGGAGCTCATGATTTTCGTAGCCTTGGAGTATGACACAAGATCATCACTCCAACTCAGCATGTGCCAGCTCATTTAAATGTGTGGTGCGCATTCAAGGAAGGAGAGGCGTCACCCCCTCATTTTTGCCTCGAGAATCCAAGGTGTGATCCGGGCATTAATTAAAGATAAGATGGAAGAGATAAATTGTGCTTTCACACAAGATGGAGATAAGGTCACCATTAATAGGCTGATGATAGAAGGGATCTGCATCCAATCTAGAGCATATTTCCATCATTGTAATATGTCCATTAGATAGGTGTTTTGAATGGTGATTTGAAACCACTAATTTAAGCTTGCGAGGGAAGCTCATAGAGCCCCTCTTGTATAAATCCTTGTATTGTATGCCCGGTAGAGGCTGCTGGAGTTTGAAGAAAACTTTTTGTAAGACAATATAGGAGAAAAACACAGAGATTCAAGACTTAGTTGTAGCTCGGAATCCACTATTGTAATTTGGCATTCCACCATTAATAGAAAATAACAGTTTTTCCTATTTTACATTTATGTTCAACGTATGTTGTGTTATGAATGTATTTTACATGCATTTGAATTGTAGGTGAATGTTAGAAATCATTTGCAGGGATAGAGATATAGTTTTCTATCTGAGAGAGTGTTGATTTAAGTTTGGTTCTCAAGGCTAAGTGAAAGGAGTGCGCGAAAGAGGGAGAAAAATATGTGAGCCAATGCAAGGAGTGTGTATCTAAACTCAGTGGATTCATAAGAGAAGCTGCCAAGATGGCACACCAGATTAATTTACAAAGTCGGGGAGAAATTTCAAGAAAGTCAATTTCTTGAACAGTTCAAAGTTTCTAAACACTCTGAAATACTCTTCTAGGAGGGTATAGAGATAGTGTGAGCATGCAAAAAAGAAACAAGGTTGGAAGTGTTGGGGAACCCCAGAATTGTTGAACATTCTGGTGAAGGAAGGCTTTGCAAGAAGTGTGTCGACAAAGGAAAGGAGATGCCTTAAACCTTTCCAAAAGGCTAAGGAAGGATTTGTCAAAGAACTGAGCCCATCGAAAGGAGTGCAGCTAGGAGACTGTAAGTCCATCGCACAAGATTAGGAGGAAGAGCGAGAAGATACCAATAGGGAAAGAGAAACTCCCAGAGGAACTTGGAACCTTGGAGGTTTTCAAGCTAAGAAAAGTCGTAGGAGAGTTGCATAGATTTTTGCAAGGAGTGCAAAAAGAGTTCGATAATAGTCCAAGTCTCGAAAGGAGAATTTGCACTAAGTGTGAAAAGGGAGAGAGAACTTGTTGAAGTCCCGAAGATGGATAAATCACCCATCGTCAAGGAGGACACAGGTGGCAGAAGATCGAGAAGTTTGGGAGTAAGAGCTTCAAAAGGTTTTCCGAGAGAAAACAAGGATCTTCGCGAAGTTGCGAGGAGTGATTTGAATCCAGACCATTTGATCTGGAAGAGCATGTGGTAGGGATTTGTGCATTTTGGAGGAAGAACCCTTCGAAGAAAATAGGAGGAGAACACCCATAGAGCGGAGAGACGAAGTAAATCTTGGCCATACATCAAGGAGGGACATATGGAGCTGGATTGATGCATCGTTGATTCACAATTGAGAAAAGAAGAGTTAGGAGAAGAGAATAATCATGAGGTCCGAACTCGTGAAGTTGATCATAGTCATTGATCACCAGGGAACATGGAACATAGATCGAGTCCCAAGGAATTTTTCGATTTGGAAATTGAGAAAGTGGAAGAAAGAAACACGCAAAAGTTTCAAAGTACAGTATCGTGGAGGGAGATGGCCTATGGTCATAGTCCGTGGTCATGTCAAGGAGGAAGCCTAGCACGGGTAGATAGCAAAGTTGGCATTAAGAGTTGAAAAGGTCTAAGGAGAGGGTCTTCGGGTGCCACATATCTGCACTAAGAAGGTAAAGGGCACGTGTCAAGTTAAATTAGTTTCATCAGGATCCCGACAAACCATTTGGTTTGATGACTTGAACGATCCTAGACCGGGAGGTCACGTCAGCCCCGAAGGAGTTGCAGGGGAGGTTGACATCATGTAATAGTATGAGATGCAAGAAAAATATATGCTTAACTTCTAAAATTCTAAAATATTTTTAAAGAATTCAAAAGTAAACCTACTTGAAAAATCAATTCCAGGAATCAAGATTAAATACGAGGATTATACTTTGTTCATCAAACTAGTCATAGTTATTTTACTCCTAGAAGAAGTATTCCTATAAAAATATTATGTATAGCTCGCTCATTGAGTTAAAGAATTCATATAGAATTACGAAACATCACTACTTAATTTAAATCAAATAAATCTCTCAACATAAATCAAACCCAAAAATCTCAGAGTTGTTGATCCAAGTCTTGGAACATTTGCTTTGTTAGAATTCCTGTAACAACAACTTATTAAGATTTATGGTAAAAAACCACACTATGAAGAATTAAATGCACCTAAGGAAATAAAATAGTTGTGCAATTTGTATTGAATAAAGGGGGCCCTTCCTCTTATCAGCATACACCAGAGTAAACTACAATACTCAATTCATTACTTTAGCAACTGACCCTTTATTTCAACATTCAAAATGTTCAGAGAATTATAGAGAATGGATTACAGTATTTTTTTAAATCACACCAAAACCTTTGTATGTGTATTTATTTTTGTGTATGTATCTCTCCTAGGAGTGATATCTTATCAAATATAGATGTGTGGTGTGTGTGTGTGTGTACACACATACATACATACATACAATTTATATTTCAAAAAAGGAAAATTGTTACATTTGAATGATATCGATCCCTTAACATTTGGATATGAAACTTGTATTTATGATTTAGCAATGATACATTGTGCCCTGTTGGATTTATTAAAAAATAGAAAGTGTGATTTGTTTTTTTGAATGTTGGTGAATGATGTGAATCATGATATCTGGAGCATACAGTCCAATTAATGTGCCCAAATCTATTTTTGTAGCAAGCATTGACCATACCTTTCACCATGATCTCGCAATATTGGCTTTGATATTTGAGGCTAGTTGAATAACAAGATAACAAATCAATTCCCTTCCAAATAAAACCCGTGTGTTCAATTTTGTTCTATGAGAAGGCCCATATGAAAATCGATGAGCTATTATAGGAATTCTTGCAACAATTTGGCATTTTGCTTGAGTGAATCCCTTATTTTTGGGCTTGGTAGAGAATATTAATATATTTGATCTAGGTGGATATTGGTGGTCACCAACCTACTCCAAATGGTTCAAAACATTCTTCTGGCGACTTACTATTTTTAACAAGTTTTTGGTTTCTAAACTTCCGAGGCCATTTTAAGGGACTAAATGAATTTTTTTCTATATCAGGCACCTCAATTATACCCAAGGGCTATAATTTATCCCCCAAAATGAATATCCTCATAGATAAATTTACAACAATCTATCATTCACCCAAAAGGAGATCGTATGCCAAAGTTACGTCACCGGGAAGATGATTCACGAAACTACCCAAAACGAGGTCCACAAAACTGTTGGCTTTTCATCTTCTGGGGTTAGGGTTTTGTATTTTATTTATGTTAAAAATGCCTTTGTATCCTCATTTTAACAATCATATTCCTGCGAATGAGATTAGCCATCACCTCTCTTCTCAGAGATAAGTGGCCACCATTCTATCGAGTCTTTCACTCTGTATTTCTACAGTTTTGTACATTTCGTTAATTAATATAAATTGTGTATTATTGTATCTATGTGTTTATGGTTGCATATCTAATATATTTCTATTATATTAATGGATATGTGATATATCTATGTACATCTCTCATTTCATGTCGAAAGTAATACAGATCAATGGTATTAGAGGAGGCTTCTCTTGATCGTTTTTTCAGTTCATGTCCCTGACGAGGTTAGAGTTTATCAAGTTGGGTTTCGAACTTGTCTCTCTTGAGGAAAATTTCTCTCGCACAACCAAGAAACCCTACATGGTGGAAGAAAATAAAAATGACAGATCATACAATTCTATTAATATCTTTCTTGAGAAAGCTATCACATGACAGAGGGACCAAATGATGGATAATTTTTCCCACATCCTTCATTATATCCGGATAACAACATGACTGTATTCATCAAGAGAACACTTTGGAGGAACCTTGCCTTTAAATGTACAAGTTAATTTTTATATTCCCGTATTTGAAGGATTGATAGATGCAGATTCCATAGAGAAATGGTTAAATATGATAGAAGGTTATATCTTTGTTCACAATTCTCCGACGGGGAAAATATCACCTTCACACTCCTTAAGGCTCTCCCCCATGTCAAACATTGGTGGGAAAATTACTGGGAGCAACGTTCCACATAGGAGTCTGGAATATATGGGGCCAATCCCACCTGGGATTTTTTTGTGGATGTGGTCAAGGAACAATATTACCCTTTCAGTAGCTATGACAACCAGTACATGAGATGGACCATGTTGCATCAAGAGAGGGGCCAAGAAGTGTCATATTTCACCAATACCTTCCATATCTTGCACACCAATATGGGTATCAAATATTTTGAGCGACAGTTGGTTCTGAAATATCATGGGGCTCTACACAGATACATCCAAACTAAAATGAATTTTTTGGACATCGCATCGTTGGGAGCTACCTATTGATATGCTATAAAAATCAAGAAAAAATTTAGGCACCAAAAAAAACTGGATTTCAGGTATTCAAATCCATAACAATCAAAGTATGATAAATACATACCTAACAAACAACCTCCCAAAAACACGTCTAAGCCACGTGAAAATAGGGGTAACATAAAGGAAAATAAGGACACTAGAAAGTGGTGTGATTTGCAAAAAATACCTTGGCACAACATTGATGAATGTCGCTTAAAAATATCATTGGTGGATGAGATAAAATATAAGGAGTAGAACCCTGATTCATAATATGATTCAGAAAATACTGGCAGAAGAAAGATCGTCAATGTAGACCCCAATGTTATTGTCCCAACCACAACAATTCAACCAGAAGAACTAGTTGATCCTCAATAGGGGGAGCTCCTCGTCCATTCACAGATATGGGTGAAGGGAACCCCTTTTCATTTTATTGTTGAAAACATAATCCAAAAGAACCTCATCTCAACTAAGGTCATCAAACAATTGGGATTTTCAACAACACCACACCTGCAACCATACAACATCGGGTGGCTTCTCTAGGGATGAGATCTCTTTGTTAGCCAACAATGTTGCCTCTCCTATGAAATCCATACCTTAATGGATGAGTTATTATATGATGTTTACCCATTGTATTTCTTTGATGCTCTCTTGGGCTAGCCATATATGTGCAAAAACCATGTTATTTATAAGTCTCGACCCCATAGTGTCATTGTTACTTTGGGGGGTCATATCTAGAGGATACTTGACTACTGTTCCACCAAAATAGTGTTTCAAGGTAATCTCTCATACTGTAAATTTCAGTCTCTTCACAATCTGTTCAAAATGTGAACAGAAGGCCACTACAACCACTGCAGCCTCAACACCTTCTATCCAACAGAAAGAGATTGCAAAAGAGAAGGAAGATATTGTTTCTTCACCTACGATGGTGTCTACACAATGACCCATCAAGCCAAGATAAAATAGTTTGTTTGAACAGATTCAACCCTGCTAGCAATAGGTTCATGACAACCTTTCACAAACTAAGAAACATAATGTCTCCAACAAGGCAAGCAACTAACTAAGATTTAGATTCAGTGAATGCTTTCCCCTCTCCCCCGGGCACTCAATGCAATGGATACCATTGATTCCTAAGGAGGGAGGATTGATCTAGGTTTATATTTGTGGCCACCCACCTATTCCAAATGGATCAAAACATTCTTCTGGAAACTTACTATTTTTAGCAGGTTTTTGGTTTCTAAACTTTTGGGGCCATTTTGAGGGCCTAAATGAAGTTTTTTTTAGATTGGGCACTTCAATGATAGTCATAAGCTATAATTTTCCCCCCAAAACTAATCTCGTTGTTGATGTCTTTCCAATGAGCTATCGTGCACCCAAAACGAAGATCGTATGCCAAAGTTACGCCCCCAGGAAGTTGATACACCAAACTACCCAAAACAGGGTCCATAAAACTATTGGATTTTCATCTTCCGAGGTTAAGGTTTTGGATTTTCTTTATGTTAAACATTCCTTTGGAGCCTCATTGTAACAATAATCTTCTTGTGAATGAGAGTATCTATCACATCTCTTCTCAGAGATAAGACGCCACCATTCTAGCGAGTCTTTCACTCTGTATTTCTACAGTTTTGTACATTTCACTCATTAATAGAAATTGTGTATTACTGTACCTATGTGTTTATGGTTTCATATATGATATATTTCTGTTATATTATTGGATATCTAAGATATATCTATAAATTTATTTATTATATCTCCGATCTCATTTCGTGCCAAAAGTAATCTGGATCAATCTTGGCACTAAATATAGTGAAAGGTTTAATGATTTTCTAACACATTTGTTCAATGGAGAATTATTCACGATAATTGCATAATATAAAATTTATGCAATTATCCCCTATTCGTATCAAACTTATATTGATGCAATGGATCATGTAGGTTTCTTCAAGGTTGGGAATTGGTTCGCAATCTACCAAGAATATTCATGCATGATCGCTTTCCCATTGGAATCATCGCTCAATCCAATCTGCACTATAATTTCTTGTTTCAGAGATTGATTTGAAGTTTGACCATCCTCCATGGATTTAATCCTTTTGATTTGGTTGTGATATGATAGACATAAATCCTCATCCAAGTAACAATGAATGTCCTCCATATGGATGCTTCTCATTTTCTCCATCTCTAATACCCTAATCATCAATTCTAATGCAATAATACAGTGTCACCTATAGGAATAACAAGTGATAGATAAACAAGTTTTCAATCTAATTTTCTTATCAAAAATAGGGAAAATAAGGAGACTAACAACTTAATACCTTGGATTGTTCTTAGGAGAGAATACCATGAATATTTAACAACAAAGGTAATGATAAAAGAAAGAAAGGATGGATTATACATCCAAACTTTGATAATTAATAGTGTAAAACGTATTTAAAATGGAAGCCCAACATCTCCCCCACTATTATGCACCATTTTTCACCCTTTTCTAAGTGTCGTAAAGTGTCACACTTCACTTGGCTAAGTGTCATAAGTGTCTCACTTCACTCTTCTCAGTGACGTTAGTGTCAAAAATGAAATGTTCCATTCTACTAAGTGTCATACCTTATTTGACACACTTTTCCTAAGTGTCACCACCTCAACACCATGCATTAAGGATCCATTACATCCCCTTGAGCATCAAGAAGAAGACACCTTCAAACCCTTACAATTTGTCCTTTTTCAATCAATCCATACTTCATTTGACCATGGTATCTTCCATTTTCACTCTAGAGGAGTGACCACCCCTTTGACAAAGTGTTATGGGAGTGCCTAGGTCACTTTGCCTACCCTTATATGGGATATACCATGCAAATTTGGTTAAATCCCATGAATCTAGAGGAAATTGTTGAGAAAATTCTAGATGGTTCTTCACTTGTTTTCTTGTTTTCATAAAGATATGATTTGAGCCTCCTTATATCCTATCTTGGGAGAAAGAATAACCATGAATATAAATCAAATCATAACCTAATCCACCTTATCCTCAACCATGTTCCTTATTTACCCTATTGGTTAACCCTTTCTGCATCTATATAACCAGGAGATTTCAGAGTGAGAAGGGGAATGGAAAATAATCATACCAAACTTATGATCTTGTCAAGGAGTTCCAAACATTTTTTTATGTGAATAAGTTGAGTTATATTCATGTTCAAGGGAAGAATAAAGAAGTTTGGAGTATTGCAACATCATCAGGTTGTAAACTTCATGCTTTCATTAATATAAGAACTTGGTATGTTTCTCTTATACTTTATTCTTCATTTCTTGTTTATTTGATTACTTGGTATGGTTTCTATTACCTAATCATAGATAGTAGTAGGAGAAGGTTTCTTTGTTCTTGCATTTTTGACTTCGTGAGGGAGCTACTTGGATTGGAGCTCAACCATTAGAGAGGCAAGGAAAAATGTCAAAAATTAGGTGCACATACCTTCTCTCCTTCTCTCTCAACCCTCCCACAAGAAAATAGAATAGTTAGTTAGGAGGATGTTAGTTTTTATTTTTTAGAGGTTGTCTCACTTGTAGGAAACCCAAGTTATGGGAACTCAACCTGTTCATAGGGGGAGAATTCCCACCACACCCACACCTAAAATTTTTCATGTCCTCATACAACTAGATGTCTCAACTATGCATATCTGAGCTACCAAATGTTTTGAAGGAAATTTTGTGATCCAAAAAATGTATTTATATACCTTTCCAATAGCTCTAATTATTGAATTTCAACCTTTAAATGTCTTTATATACCTTTCCAATAGCTCTAATTATTGAAGTTCAACCTTTAACCTTTCAATGCTCCTCTTCTGCAAAGGAATAGATGTCGAGGGACTTGTCTCTAGTTTTAAGGCTGTAATACAATTCATATCATCTAAGCCTTGTACTGGATTTATTGGATTCCTATTTAATGATATTTATATCAAAGTATAAAGGAGAAAATGTATCATCAAACTTTATTTCATCCCATTCTAGAGAAATTCTGATAGAGAATTTAATGCATGGCTTTTTGGCTGATTTTCAAACATAGTGGATTTCTCCACCTATCATACATTTTTCTATGTACCCACATGTTGATTCGTTCTTCTAGTGACTCATCAAATGACATGAGAAGGAGAGTGGATCCCTCTCTTATTTTTGGATCTTGACACCATTTCTTCTTGGAACTAAGACCACCTTTATCCTTTTTGGAACTAAGACCACCTTTTTCACGAATGGTAGCTACATGATTATTTTAAAACTTATTTTGGATAAGGAAATGGTCCCATAATGATATAAACGCTCTTGGGATTTCTTTGAACATGATATAAACTCTCATTGGATTTCTTGAAATGGTCCCACCTTTTCAATTCTCTTGGGATTTCTAACATAAGCATCCATTCTGTGAAGGCTCTTCCATAACATATAAGATAAATTCATACCCTTCTCTTATCAATAAGAATTGAATCTAGTATAAAAATGTGATTCCATACTGATGAAGAAGAGAACATATTTTCAATAGGGTTTTATCTATGTTCATGGAATATTAATGCCCTAATTTATATTTCTCATTGATTCGTTTGAGAACGTATTCCATGCTTTGTCATCTATGTGTTTCTTTTTAAACCAACACTCTCATTCCTGGTATGAGAGAGTGGCGAAGGCAATGGTGGTTTCAAAAACATTCAGAATCTAATTTCCAATTTGAGCCTTGGTATCTGTAAAAATTTAAACAACTTCCTTCGTAACACCATCATTATATCCATGAAATATTCAGAATAAATTTAACCATCCTACTTCTTCAAAAATATTTTGACATTCATGATAAGCTTATAAAAACTCAACACTAGAAGGTTCAAGGAGAATTATCTTCCCACCCATAGTTGTATCTTTGGAAATTTCAAATGCTCTATTATTATTTTGATCACACTGTTAATGAAGGATGAGATGATATCTTAGAGAATAACGATGGGTATGGAATCAATTAGATCGATATTATACATGTTCTGATCACACTGTTAATGAAGCATGAGATGATATCTTAGAGGATAATAATGGGTATGGAATCAATTAGATAGATATTATACATGTACGTGTCTTACCATATTGAATTAGGACTGAATGAAGAAATATGAAGGAATCATAATGGTTATCATAAGTATTTGAGAAAAAAACTATCAAGTTGTTTTTTCCTAAGTCTCCCCATGTTTTATAAAACAAATCATATTGAAAAAGTTATTTACCTCATTTTAACTGTAGCGCACCTTTTCTGGCTACCAAGATTTAAACGCTATTAAAAGAAGACTATAACACCACTTTTCACATAACTCATACAGGTATTATAAATCCCATGCATTTAAACAAATAAACACATTCTACAGAGAGTATTCATATGAGTTACTGCCATAACTAACAATCAATAGAATTTCATACTAATTCATATACACAGTGGAAATCATGATAACATAAGCAGTACAGTCTTGCAAAACATGATTAAGGCATAATCAGATACTTATATTTTAACAGTGGTAGGTTCAACCAACCAAGTGCAGGCCTTCCACGAACCTCCCAGCCTTAGACCACACTGCTCATCAGCTCAGCAGTGGGTCACCCCCGAGCTGGGACTAAACTCCACCCTAAGACAAGGAATCCTAGGCTAGGCTGAGGTTACAGGGAAAACAACACATACAATCTGGAAGGTTTCTTCCCAAGATTCCATATTATGCCCACTACTACCAGACTCTCATTCCCCACATGCCCGTTACGCCCGGGAGTATACACCTTCACAAGCACAGTCCATCGGTCCTAAACTCCCTCTCTGGGTCTCGACAATAGGCCGGATCAAGAAGTCTCAGAGCCTGAAGCTGGTGCTGGACACTCTCTGGAGGGAACCACTTCTCAGCAAACTCTCTCACCTAGAAGGAGTTGCTCGCAGGCTTGACAACCTGCCTCTTCTAACGACAGCCACCTCCCTCTCCTGGAGAGAGGGCATACACAGGCTCAATTACCACCTGCACTAGACAGAAAATCACGTGCAGTCCATCTCTGCATGACCACTACAGTCAACCAGGAATACAGACTCATACTTCTCAAACAAGCTCAGCAATGGTGGCAAGGTCTCACGGTGTTGATTTTCATAATTGCGTGACAAGCAATTTCTGTAGGGAATTACACAGACTCTCTGGTGCAGAACGGGGAGGATGAACTGGGATTTTGAGAAAATCAACACAGTCTTCTCGGCTCTTAGAACAGAGGGTGTACATGGATTTGCAGAGACAAACACAGGCTTTTTCTTTTCCCGTCTCTCCGAAATGCACGAGGTATTCTTGCAGAGGTTGGGTTGGTCGTACTGTTCAGCGTCCCCTACATGCTCAGGTAATCGAGTGGAAATGGAGGAGGAACCCTTCTCGCGGCTCACCCTGGCCATTTTATTCGCATGCGTTAGGGTTGACACTTGTCACCCATGAAACTACATGTGTTCCACCAGGACGCATCTCCCTTGCATGTTCTCCCCTTGCCAGAAACTTAGGATAAAACATAAAATGCACATGTCTTTTGGGATAATATTAAAATATTATTCCCAGTCTTAAGCCCCCTATGCTTAGCCCCTAGGCTCAACACTTAGCCCCTTTTTCCACCTTCTAGCCCCTAATTCCTTGCCCACCTTATGGATGCTCAGTCCCCCTTCACTCATTCATCGTGGTCGGTCTGCACATGGCGGTGTTTATGTTTTATTAATTTTTCTGTGTGATTACATATACAACAGTAGGCTCCTGGTCTGACAACACATAAGCCTCCAACTTATAAAAACTTGTCTCACCATCCTACTAAAACATACTTACAATTCATAATGCAAGCTTTGCATCAGGGCTCAGCCTTGGGGATATTACATTAACTATACTGATTTGTGTATGAATTGTTGATCAAACGTTGTTGGAAATGTACATGCTAGATCTATATAAAGGTTGACCTGATGGCTTATCACTACTGGTATTTGGTATAGGATATAGAACTTGATGTACTACTAGAAACGAATTTCTAGAGTTGATTTTGAATATGAAACTTTCCTTTACTAATCATGCTTATTGGACATATCAAATAAGAAATACTAATGGAACCAAAATAACAACCATGAATACTTTAAAGATATGCTATAGGAAAGTCTACAATAAAGACAATTAATTTCAATGGGAATTATATAATGAAGAAAGGATATGATGTGACAAGAATTTTTTCTTTAAGTTCTATAATATGAAACAAATCTCACTGAAATTGCTTCTATAACAGAAAGATATACTACAAGAAAAAGTGAATCCCTCTTTTTGAAACAATCTTCCCTATTAAACTACCATGTTTGACATTCCCTTTTTATTTGCACAATTCTAAAAGATGTAAATTGTTATCAATAATATGAAACCATATAGTCTTCATCCATATCCAAATCTTTGGTACGATTATATCCATGTGAATAAATGTTCTGGATTCAAACACAGAAATAATTCATTAGATTACCGACCATTTATAAATGTCATTAACCAATGTGAGACAACTCATCGATAATGAAAATGAGTGTTAAGGTAACATAGTATATTTTGACAAGTACGAATAGATTTGTTTTAGTCGAGTCACCTACAAAAACTATCAATAAGGAGACATTGATGAATTCACATTGCTAACAGTGAGGATTCATGTCATTAATGTATGAAATTCCCAAGGTATAATAAAATATCTCTAACCTTGATCCTAGATAAAGTGTTGAAGTCAATGGGATAATATTTTCTAGAAGGATGGACTTAGGGAATCCTGCATCATCCAACATGGGCATTAATCTAAAATTATTTGAACAACCATAAATGAAATATTGAACCAACATCATTATGCATAATTTTATTGTGAACTTTTCCATCCAGAATCCTAGTTTTCATAGGTGGGATTGTTTATATATTCACTATTTTATTTATTTATTTACACTATCCTACTTTACCTAGAAAAGATAGCTTTTCCTCAAGTGTAGGAATATTTCCAATGCATCCATCTCTGTAACAAGACCATAAGTAGACTCATATCCAAGTTCAAAAATTATACCTTAATAGATACTACGATATGAGGAACCAATTTCTCTGATTGATATGATACCAAGATATATCAAATGATGGAAGAATAGTGTGGCCTAATGCTTTGATGGAACCAAGTTTCAATGTAGTCATTGATCATTTGTATTTCTTGTGTATTTGAAATTGGTTTCATGTCTTCCTTTTTAATGCAACAAAGTTCTTTTGAAATCTTCCCATTACACTCCTGAATGCAAAAGGGATCTAATAAAAAGCATGCAATAAATTATTCAATATGTTCTCTATTGTATACTCTCCATAAATTTTTTCCCATGGCTCTTTGTTCTCCTTTAGGTGCTTACAAGGATAAATAGAGAAAACTTTGAAATCTTTCTCCTATGGAAGCTTCTCATGGATCCTTTTCTATGTTATTTCTTATTTGGATGCATATATATTTCTGATTTTTATCATGATTTTTTCATCCTAAGATGTAGATATTTTTTCTCAACAAACTCTTGAGAGTTCTTAAAGTCTTCTTGCTAGTTGATATTTCTTGTATTGCAACATGGATTAGTGTATGTGGGTTATCACAACACCTAAATATATAAAAAAGTATCTACCCTTAATATTAAAGGAATGAATGAAATTTTCATAAATAAAAACACCCCACACTTTATAAACTCAATCTTAGCAATAACCATGTACTTGAGTTCCTCATGCTACTAAGACCTTGTTTTCAACAAGTTGTATTTTAAAATAATTAAAAATATTATTTCCTTGAATCATTATTCTAAAAGAAAACACAATGTACTAGCACAAAGAGGTCTCAGAGAAATTCACTAGAGTGAATGCATTGGTATTTTACACTACAAAAATTATATAGTGAGTCTTTTCATATTACCATTTCTCCTATTCCAATTACTAAATGTTGGTGCAACACAAATCATATGAAAAAAAATAAAAATAAAGAACTAAATAACCAAACTACCAATGCTTGAATCCCTTTAATATATCCTAGGAAATGATGCCAAAAATGTTTGACAAATTAATTGCTTAAATTATGGAAACTGATTTATCAATATAAGGGTGTAATATTATGCAATGCAAGAAAAATATATGCAGGATTAGGAAACTAACTTCTGAAATGATAAACTATTTTTAATGAATTACAAAGGAAACTTTCCTGACAAATCAATCCCAAGAATCAAGATTAATTAAGAGGATGATACTTTGTTCATCAAACTAGTCACAACTCTTTTACTCCTAGAAGAAGTATTTATGTAACAATATTTTGTATAGATCACTTAATGAATTAAACAATTCATGTAGCTTTCCCAAGAATCACTACTTAACCTAAATGAAATAAATCTCATAGCATAAATCAAACCAAAAAATCTTAGAGCTATTGATCTAAGTCTTGCAACTTTTGTTTTGTTAGAATTTTTGTAACAACTTATTAAGATTTATGGTAACAAAGCACACTATGAATAATTAAATGCACCCAAGGAAATAAAATACTTGTGCAATCCACACCAGAGGGAGGATTCCCCGCCTCCCATTGGCATACACTACAGTAAACTAAAATACTCGGTTTACCACTTCAACAATTATCTCTTTATTTCAACACTCAAAATGTTTAGAAAATTGTAGAGTATGCATTACAATAATTTTTTTAAATTTCATCAGAACCTCTATATATATATATCTATGAACCTATATTATGGTTTTGATCAGAAACTCAATGTGGTAGTAAGAACCCTGCATGGCATAAATCGATGGGATTTTGAGGCGCTGGAAGTTCAAGATCCTCTCCATCACAACTTGATTGAATTGTTGTAATCCTGATTAATTTGTTCTTGATGTTGGTGTTTTACTTCAATAAGGGTGAGTAAATCCATAAAATTTGTGGTTGTGACAAATATCTAGAGAAAAAATGGTTAGAAAACAAGAAACCCTATTTTTCTAAGAAGAAAATCTCTAAATCTACACTATTCAATTAGAGTAAAAGGCATGCAATAGAAAAACACATGAACAATAATAGATGTAAAGAATCAATGTAATATCATACCTAATAACTAGAGCGAAAATAAAGACATTTGTGGAGACAAACCTATGAACATCATAATCCTCTAGTGGCCTGTTTGTGGGAGGGTTCTTTTTTTCCCCCGAGTATATGGTAGATGGTTATGCTTCTTCTCCATGATGGGTAAAAGTGATGGTGAAATGAAGCCACACATTCAATGGGAATTTCAGCAACACTTCATTACTTTCATTTAATCTATGATATGGAAATGGGGGAAAACTCTTTAATTGATAGGAAATATAGTGGTTATATTAGATAGGGTCAAAATAATAAAAAATATTATTTGACTAAATCATTTTTAACCATTATTTGATTATTTTACCTTTTCTTGAATAAAATAAAGAGGAGAAATCATAAAAATGATTTATAACTTTAATTAAATGCAAATGACTTTAGGAAAAGTGGTTTCTTAAGTTATTTTAGTGAAATGGGATGTGAAAGGGTATTTGGACATGGGATACATATGGTATATATGGTGTATATCGGTGAGTCTATCAATTTGGGTTAGATAAGGAATTTTTTTGTGATCATAGATTCTCACTAATGTGTCAGGTTAGGAGCACATCATATGATCAAAATACATTATAGTTTCCTTTCACTAGGAAATGGTTTAGCTGATGATGGAGAAATAAGGGGAGGGAAACGAAGAGAACAACCACTAAGGAGGCCATAGAAAATGACATATCAAAAAAAATATCACAAGGTAGTGAGGTACATAATCTCAATGGGACGAGGTAGGAATACACATAATCATTGAGGTATCTCATGATAAAAATAGAGAGAGAATAAATAGGTCTCAAATACAAGCTGGTGCTAGCCAAAGAGGGCCAAAAAATTTTAGGATGACATAATTAGTGTCATATACATATATCTGATTAGGAAGAAAAAGTGGAGACCCAAACTATATCTAAGCTGAGTACATAAGAATTGATGCCCCTTGTGCTATAGGAAGGGGGTGGAAGAAACCTAAGAATCATTGTTGAATAGAAATGGAGCTCCAAAATTATATCGTTGGCTCACTAAAGGAGAGATCAACCCGAGGGATTTGAGAATGGTAGGAAAAAGGCAATCAAATATTAGGAAATGAATCTAATTTTGGATCATATATGAATGTAATAATATCGACGATGCAATGAGGAATTGAAGTCGAGCATGTGAATTCGTACCAATTTTGGGATAAATAATAACTCTCTCATATTGGTCCAAGGTAACCCATCAAGAGGGTGGATAGGTACTAGGGTACATAGGACTAAACCATAGAATAAAGGCGTTGATGTTGATAAGATAAATTCCACCAGTTCCCAAGGGTGAAAGAGTATTTGTAGGCATAATATTCAAAGAAAAACATATGAATTTAGAGCTCTAGAGGTAACTGTTGAATCTAGAACATGCAAAGGACTGCCTAAAAGGAAACCCCATCCTAAGGTTTGAAACATATCACACTTGTCTACAATGATGGCATAAGTAACTAGAGCACCGAATTGTCAAGTATATGAGTCTCAAGCATGAAAGGAGTAGCTAAAGTAAAACACATAAGAAACAAATAAGGAACCAATGGTAATGATGAAGCCAAAGGAGACAGTCCTCTAATACAAACCCATAGAACACAAGGGATACATTTTATAAGGGAAGCCGCATTGGACCAAGTACCATGAAACCTATAGAGAGAAACACGAGGTGAAAATCATAGTGTGATGGACAGATAGTGACACCAAGGATGGATGGAAGGAAAAGAGGGATGCAATCAAGACCTCCATTTTTCAGAGCATAAATGCAGGGTTTACCTGGCAACAACTAAAGACATTTAGGATGGAATGGTTGATGATAGGGAGTATTGTGGGTCAAGGACATTAGTGGGAAAACTAGAGGTCAATAACTGAGCAATATTAGATGTCTACGACTCATGGAGGTGCTGAAAAATTGCAACAGGACACCATGTGGAATTGAAGAGACTCCATGGGACATAAGGGTGACTCATCTCTGATGCTTAGAATAAGGGAAATACAAGAACGTTTCCATAGTATAAACAAACTGAATTAGAAGTACAAGGACACAAGGGGTTGGTGGGGGGAATAGGAAAGATCTGAAATATCCAAAAGGAGTAGAGAATAGATCAAACCAATGTGGCTATACACACAATGTCTAGTAAGAATCCTTGTGAAGGAAATGAACTAGAAAGGGGAAGATGTTTCCTAAGAATTCTAATCAATCTAGTTAGGAAAAAAATATAAGTTTTGTAATACATTAATGTGGGATCAAACAAATTTCACCATTGGACTAAGGGAGATCAAACCTAGTTTGAATATAGATGGGGGATACTAGGAAATGGGGAAATCCTCGTGATAATGCCAATGGGGATAATCAATAAGACAAGGTAATATTTGTAATATATTATTGGATGGTAGAAGAAATAAAAAAAATATACTAGGAGATATACTATCCAATTAGAATCCCATTGAGGGATACCAATTGGAGAAAATAGGAACTTCTCCTGATAGTGTTAATGGGGATAGTCAGAAGAAGTAGAGAAGAGTTGTATTATCCTAGAGGAGGATATAACAAAATATACCAATGATTAGTTAGCTTATTATTGGGGGGAACCAATCAATAATTACAACCCTCCTAAGAGTACCAAAGGGGATAGTAAGGATGAGTGATGAGAATGTACCATCTAGGGGTGTGAGTGGTATGAAACAAGCATTCCCCCATGGAGATTATAAACACATAGGAAATATGGATAATAATTGGATGAGGAGGTATATGGTTCATGATAAGTGAGAATCAAACAAATACCAACCAAGAAGAGGGATCCTAGAAGGGATGGTTGTCAAAATTATGAGAAGGAATTTATGTGGCTCAAATATGATATAGAGACAAACTGGACTCTTATTTCCTAATGGGAAAGAACAACATGTGAACCAATATGCAATCAACGTAACTATTCTGGGATGCCCATGGGAGGAAGAATATATCAAAATTTATATTACAAATGAATAATATGGAGGGGTGATGCATCTATCCAAGTGAAGGGGGTCATACAAGAAATTTCCCAAGAATGGTAGGAATATGCAATGAGCAAAACGGGGGAAAACTATGCTAAATGCCAACGAAATAAATACTTCATGTAGACCCATATGCATGGATAAAAGAACTTATCCATGGGGAATCCTTTATCAACATCCAACAACAAAAAAGAAAAATGACGCTTAAGTGGTGTGACAAATTGAAGAGAATTCATTGGACAAGTATGGGTTGTGACTCTTTATGAAAAAATGGATTCCCAATGAAATGCCAAATATAAAAAAATTAAAAGTACCACTTTGAATATATTTAAAATATGAATCCAACAACACAATATGTGAATCAATTGGAGTCCCAGGTACAAGGGGAATCGGATGTGCAGAGGGCAGTAGTACAATATGGGTTACTCTAGTAGTTTGAGAATGCTTTGATGAAGATAGGGGAAGGGATTTTTTCATGCATTATTGGATATCGAGATCCCAATGAGGGAGCCTTTTTTATCTAAGGACAGTGGCTAGATATAACCATACAAGACATATACTTTCTCATAGGGCTTCCCCAACCAAGGGTAGTGATAGAGATATCACCTATACTGCCTCAAGGGAGGCAAGTAGAGGAAATTTAGACCATAGTTGTATGCAAGGTGCCCAGATACAAGATTCCACAATCCATATTGGAGACATTGAGTGGTTAGATACCCAATAAATGGCTACAATAGTGATACAAATACTAAGTACTTACTCTCTACATAAGGTATCATGGGGACAAATGAGAGTGCTAGAGAGGGTCTTAGATGGTACCTACTTTGGGTGGGAACATATACTATAGATGATGTTGAAGCACCAATTATCATCGTGTAGGAGGGTGTGAGGAGGGAACTACTAATTTGGGATAGTTCTATGTGCCTTCTTCTTTGAGTGCATTCCTACACTTCCTTCACATGTACGCATCTATCATGGGGGACCACATGAATTTGGATGCACCGATGAGGTAAGGTATTGTGAAGAGGGGGAGGTGGTAGGGTCATAAATGTGTTCCAATACACTTTCTTTGGACACTAGTATCAACTCCTAGTGGTGATCAAGGAGTATCTTTACTCAGGAATGAACTACGAGGGAGATCCTGAATTTCTTTTACCAACGGGACTAGCATGGAGACTTAATAGTAAGCAAAAGTGTGTGAATTTTTTATGTTCATATGTTTATTAAATTGATTATGATATGTTCATATGTGGTAATGACACTCATTTTGTGTGTAATGTGTAGATACAAAACTAGTAAGGTCGACAAGACGGGAATCAACTAGGAGGGATAGTCTATTTGTTGATCCTAGACCATCAGGGTCTAGGGAGGGGGAGGAATATGAGTTAGAGATAGAGGATCTCCATCGGAGGTTGGAGATACTATTAAATAGTTTATCAGAGTGTGGGTGGCACACCATGGATGACCATATAGAGGAGCATGTGTTAGAGTAAGAGTTGAGTGGCACTCTATCCTACAGAGGGTATGATTTGAAACATAGGTGGTAGGATATCTCTCGTTAGGGGACATGATGCCATTGGAACTTATTACTCCATATGATGAGGATTATTATCATGGGTGGCTTGCATGGCCCCAAATTTTGTATGTATTTATCATGTGGTGGACATGTCAACTATATAGTAGAGAAATGGATGAAAACCTATACAAATTGTGATGATGTGTTTTGGATTTTAATATAATATACCGATGGACATATATATACACGTGGTTTTATGATAAAATGAAAATTTACAATAGAGAGCATGTACTTCATGTTTAGGCATGATAGTGTAGAAATGAATGTTTTAGCACTAGAAGTCACCTTTAGATTTCATAGAAGGTAAGCCCAGTACCCATCAATGAATGTGAGTGTAATTGAGTTTTAAGAGGTCAAATGGAGAAGACTCAATGATAATAATGTTCTAACTCCTAAATATGGACTAGCATGGACAAGCAATTGAGGTCTTGGATTAACTTCAGTCAGTAAGTTGGAATAAAGGTGAGTAGAAGGAAGACTTTGGTGAGAAAGGTGTAGAGGTATGCTATGGACATCAGGTATTCAAGCAGTCTAAGGAGGAAAAACTCAAGCACAAGATCCTCTTCGATTCAAATTTCAAGGAAATGAAAGAAATCATAACAACACTATAATCAAACATTCATCATAATACAGTTACAACAATCCATGTGAATTAGTCATTCATGACCTCTCTCAATATCAGAGGCAAATAAGATGGAGTAAGAAATATAAATTAGATTAATCAAGAAATCTCAAATCAAGTACATAACCCGAGAACTAGTGTTCTTCATCAAAATATTGCAATAGTAGGGAGCCTAGATCAACCATTCAAACCTAACAAAATATCATAATGAACTACTTATACTTAGAACTGTTGCAACCACCAAGAGTGTGATCAGACCATTACATTCAAAGTTTTTAGTCAGCACCTCCTCTATTAGACTATGCAGGCCTTCTTACATCAAACACAAGCCCAAATTAGTGTGGGATCTGTGAGAAAATCCATCCACCAAGGAGCTTTGGACTGACAATCAACCCCCACAACCCCTCTCTCCACACATTCCATTTATGGGGTGAGACAAGGTCTCAACCACCGCCCCCATTTTCAATAACTACCTTCATTGGGATTAGGATGAGGCCTAACACTCATGAATGTTCCAAGTGGTTCCCATGAATTATTCAAGTCAATCCCGACCCCTCAAGGCCAAGAAGATCTTCTTCTATGACCAAATATGGGTGTTTTTGGCCTTTGGCGTAGCTCCTCTCCATCGCTCCATCTTCAATGTGACCTAGGGCCATGACCCTATGCAATTGCACAATTGTAGGCACTACCAAGGGTGGTCTGAAAGAAAACCTATTTTGTCACTGCAATTCACCATGAACCGCCATGCATCCCTTTCTTAAAACCATGGTTTTGATTGCGGCCCTCCCCTGAGATTTTAAAAAGTGTGCACCTTCCGACCTGACAATTTAGCATGACCATTGATCTTGCAATATAAGATTAAGCCCTCTGATTAACGACTCAAATTTGGTGCTTTTTATATTGAAGGATCAAATATTCCCCTTCAAAACAACGATCGATATTTTCTTCACGGATCAGCCGTCAGGAATTTCAATTCTTGAAATTCATTTCTCTCCAAGTTAAACCTCTAGAGCTAAGAATCTGACGACATGTGGCTCCCTGAGATCGACGACTGAGATGATTTTTCGGTCTCTAGACTCTGGAAAATAAAATCTCAAACCTGGGCTCCCAAAGGCCTTTACCTAGAGCTGGAAATATACTGACGCATGTCGTCATGAATCGAATGACCAAGGATTACTTCAGACCTTTATTCAGAGCTCACAGATTTCAACCACATGTCCCTGCTGATGGGTGGTCTAGATGACATCATATGATGTCACGTCTGTTGATGTGTCATGATAAGGAGAGTGACATGGAAATGACAGAATGACCTGGAAAGAGTGCCACATGTCATTCCTGATGAGAGTGCATCACGTACTTCGACACTTTGGGACTTCGGAATTTCGAGTCTTCGGGATTTCGATGCTTCAGGACTTTGATGCTTCAGCGCTTCGAGTCTTCGATAATTCGGGACTTCAATGCTTTTCTCAAATCTCGCTCACTCTTCCATGCACTTTTACCCAGAGTTGTGGATTTGACAACACGTGGATCTTGTTGATCAATGAATCATATTCACTCTTTTCCAAACCTTTGATCTTCGGGTTTTTTCTCTCGTGCTATAGTTCGCACAACTTTTGACCTTCCAAAAGAACACATGCCATCGATCGATTTGCTTGATGGATCTCCACCGTTGAAAGATGAAAATTGCCTTCTTCTTATGCTTCAAGCTCGAAATGGACTGTTAGGAAATCTTTGCTTTGTGTTCATGGTTGTGGCATGCATGATCGAGGATTTATACGACTGGCTATGGGTTTGGAAAACAGGGAGACCGGGGCACTTTAAACATAGAGGGGGGAAAATGAAAACGATTTTACAAGCCAAAGGGGGAAACAATTAAGACTTGGTCTGTGAAATGAGAGAGACAGGTAAAAACATAGACTTAGGTAGAAACCACAAACCCACAGGAATCTGACAAGTTCATTTGATAACATTTGGCTCCACAAGGGATGGCATGCTCCCCGCGAGCTGCCAAGAACAAGTAGTTCCAGTGCCTTAGTTGTTGGGTTATGGAGTTGAGCTCAAAAAATTTCATGTTAAGGATTATAGGCTGATAAAAACTCTAAATGAAAGAAAATACATGGGCTCCAGAAGGAGATTATTTATGTACATCCATAGACTAATGATTTTTTACATAGTGCTAGGTGAAATAGAAATTCCACCATAGCCATTTAAGTAACTTCCTAACTAGAAGACCATTTACTCTGTCAGTGATTAACAACAGATAATGAAACCATGAATTCATCACTAGGAGGAAGGATGAAAGATGGATCATATATTTCATCCTTCCTCCTAGTGATGAAGTCATGATAAATCTTGGCGGCTCCAAATCATGAAGGAAATGTAACTTCATGTACTCCCTTACAGGCTCATAAAACAAGTGACGAAACCCACTAGGTTGGTGACAAAAAACATGATCTATCTTGAAAATTCTCACACATTGCTGGATGTGTCTGGTAAGTGTAGGTAAGTGAACGAATGATGTAGGATGATTGATCCCAGGTGATGGTTTCTCACTTACAGGCTTTGGGCAACATATAAACTTCACCTTTGGCTCTATTGCATGCTCTTGGAAATCCTTCATATTCAGCTCAGAATCTGATTCATAGTTGTTATACACAATTTGATTTCTCCCTGAGTCATCAAAATATGAGGCAAGGATCTGCTACTTTTCATTTGAATACACAACTATATATTCATTTAAATATGAGACAATAGGTGCATCAGGGGCAGAATATGTTGCCTCTACAACCGTGCAATCCTCAACCTCACCATCATGAATAGGGCTGCCAAGAACATATGCTCCTAGGAATGGAAAATCATCTTCTCTTTCTTCAAAAGAGCAACGAACAAGATCTGCCTTTAATTTATCTATCCTTGTGGAAAATGATCTCACCAACCACATCAACTCATCCAGGGCATATTCTTCCTCCTTACAACCTTCATCCTCACAACTTCCATCCTCAGAGATTTCATACTCACAAATTTCATTTAGAACAATCACACCTTGAACACAACCTTTATATTATTCACAACAATTATGACAAATTAACTTAGAAGAATAAAACTTTTGATAGTGCCTATTGAAAGCTGCATGAAACTTTCCTAGGGAGGAGTAGGGGAAAGGAGTGATAACATTTATGAGCATCTCATGCTAATGAGAACATGAACATGTTTAATAATACATCCTCATGATGTATCTCCCATTGATGCATGAGTTCATGAAACTCACGGAGATGCTCTGTAGGTTTGTCCTCTTTATTCTCTCTAAATATGAGAAAAACATCACCCCATTCATCCATAGTAGGAACAACATTTGGAAAAATAGGAACAAAGGAGAGATTAAAAGGAGAAAACCTCCGAGCCAAGATTCTTTCCATTTCAAAAAAATGGAGTCACCACTGGATCCTTTAATCATGGGGTCACTAGGTGAATGATATGCGTTCTAAATGTGTCTGGTATTTGTTCACCATAAAATACCAGATATGATCATTGTCAATCTCCCAGGGAACTTTCACGCTGAGAAAGTGGCTGCTAAAAGCCTTCTCAAGAAAAATTCCCTGGTTCATATTCGGGTGTGCTAGGCGCAGCCACAACTAAATAGTGGAGTCAACACAGTGGAGTTGTCAGGTGAAATAGCAATCTTTAATGGTTCTGATATCTGATGCAACTTCAGAATCAAAATCTCTTTGTCATTCTATCCCAGGGAAATGTCTTCAATTTGTTCCCCGACAACGTCACCATAAATGTTAGCACTAGAAGTCACCTTCAGATTGCATAGAAGGTAAGACCAATAACCATCAGTTTATATGAGTGTCATTGATTTTTAAGAGGTCAAATGGAGAAGTCTCAATGATAATAACGTTCTAACTCAGAAATCTGGACTAGCATGCACAAGAAATTGAGGTCTTGGATTAACTTCAGTCAGTAAGTTGGAGTAAAGGTGAGTAGAAGGAAGACTTTGGTGAGACAGGTGTAGAGGTATGCTATGGACATCAGGTCTTCAATTAGCCCAAGGAGGAAAAACTTAAACACAAGGTCCTCTTGGATTCAAATTTCAAGGAAAATGAAAGAAATCATAATAGCACTATAATCAAACATTCATCATAATACAGTTACAACAATCCATGTGAATCAATCATTCATGAACTCTCTCAATATCAGAGGAAAATAAGATGGAGTAATAAAGATGAATTAAATTAATAAAGAAATCTCAAATCAAGTACATAACCAGAGAATCGGTGTTTTTCATCAAAATATTACAATAGCAGGAAGCTTAGCTCAACCATTCAACCCCAACAAAATATAAGAACTAACTACTTATAATCAGAAATGCTACAACCACCAAGAGTGTGATTGGACCATTGCATTCAAATTTTTTATTCGGTGCCTGCTCAGTCAAACTATGCAGACCTTCTTATGTCAGACGCGAGCCCGAATCAGTGTGGTATCTACGAGAAAATTCATCCACCAGGGAGATTTGGATTGACAATCACTCCCCATGACCCTTCTCTCCATGCATTCCATTTATGGGGTGAGATGAGGTCTCAACCACCGCCCCCATTTTCAATAACTACCTTCATCGGGATCAGGACGAGTCCTGAAACTCATGAATGGTCCAAGCGGTGCCCATGACTTCTTCGATTCAATCTCGATGCCTCGTGGCCAAGATGATATTCTTCTGTGACCAAATATAGGTTCTTTCGGCCTTTGGCACAACTCCTCTCCACCACTCCATATTCAATGTGACCTAGGGCCATGACTCTATACAATTACATGATTACGGGTGCTACCAAGGGTGGTATGAAAGCAAACCTCTTTTTTCCGCACAATTCACCATGAACCGCCACATATCCCTTTCTGAAAACCACGGTTCTGATTGCGACTTGCCCCTAAGATTTTAAAACATGCACACCTTCTGACCCTGCAATTTGGCAGGACCGTTGATCTTATGGTCTAAGATTAGGTCCTTTGATAAATGACTCAGCACTGGTGCTTTTTAGATTGACGGATGAGATCTTCCCCTTCAAAACAACGGTCAGGATTTTCTTTGCGTATCAGCCTTTGGGAATTTCAATTCTCAAACTCCATTTTTCTGCAAGTAAAACCCATAGAGTTGAGAATCTGACGACACGTGGCTCCTTGAGATTGTCGACTAAGATGCTTTTCAGGTCTCCGGACTCCAGGAAAATAAAATCTCAAACCTGGGCTCCCAAAGGCCTTTACCCAGAGCTAGCGATATACTGATGCATGTCCTAATGAATCGAACGGCCAAGGATTACTTCGGACCTTTATCCAAAGCTCACGAATTTCAACCACATGTCCCCACTGATGGGTGGTCCATATGACATCATATGATGTCACATCTGTTGATGTGTCATGACAAGGAGGGTGACATGGTCATGAAATAATGACTTGGAAATAGTGCCACACATCATTCCTAATGATATTGCATCACGTGCTTCGACACTTTGGGAATTCAACGCTTCAGGTCTTCGGGACTTCAACGCTTCAGGTCTTCGGGACTTCAGGGCTTCGATGTTTTTCTCATTTTAAAACTCTCGAAGTAAAACTCCCAGAGTGATAGATCTAATGATGCATGGCATTTTGGATTTGGAAGGCCGAGATCCACTTTAGGTCTCTACGATGAAGTCTCTCTCACTCTTCCATGTGCTTTTACTCAGAGTTGTGGATCTGACGACAAATGACTCTTGTTGATCAACGACTCATATTCACTCTTTTCTCGACCTTTGATCTTCGAGATTTTTCTCTAGTGCTATACTTTGTGCAACTTTTGACATTCTGAAAGAATTCACATCATTGATTGATTCACCTAATGGATATCCACCATTAAAAGATTAAAACTACCTTCTTCTTGTGCTTCAAGCCTGAAATGGATTGTTAGGAAAGCTTCGCTTTATGTTCATGGATGTGGCCTACATGATCAAGGATTCAGATAAATGGTTGTGGGTTGGGAAAAAAGGGAGATTGGGGCACTTTAAACATAGAGGGGGGAAAACGAAAGCGATTTTACAAGACGAAGGGGGGGAAATTTAAGACTTGGTCTGCGAAAGGAGAGAGACAGGGAAAAACTAAGACTTAGGTAGAAACCACAAACCCACATAACTCTGACAAGTTCATGTGATAACATAATGAAAATGGTTACCTTCCTGTAGATTCATGTGATAAATGCCAATATAGGATGTTATTTTTAATGGTATCTACAAAGATATTGTGTCCTCTAAGTACATAGTTGAATGTGATGGATTCAAATGAATGCACCAGATGTTGAAATCATAGACATTTTCGAAATAGTCTTGGGTGGAGGAAACAATACAAAAAATTCAATTGCAATACAAGTAGTTGGGAATATAAATAAACATGAAGATTAAATATGTCATGGTCAAGGGCATCGACTAACAAACCAATCCCAACATTAGATTCATCCTGATTATTGGTGGTAGATATGAAAAAAAAAACACTAGAGTGAATGAGGGTAAACATGGTTGTAAACAGAGCCCAGGATTTCGAGGCTAGATTATGGGAGTAATGAATCACACCATCGATATAAGAAATGTAGTAATAGGACAAAGGGTCCATATAAAAGGTGCAAGAAGATAACTAGTAATATACAAGATGTGCAAAATGAATCCAACCAAAATCTCTAAAATATATACACTATACAAAGGTAGTTAATATGTATTATTGCAAAGGGTTGGGATGAACATCTTTGGAAAATGGGGTATTCTAGAACACTGAGCTCAGAGATGTGTACACATAAAGGATGTGTGTGGTATGAGTATTGGGATAAGATGGAGGAAGATCAATGTTCATGATAGGTGTGGGGTTGGCTTGGTAATACAAATCACAAGAAGGTGTTGGCACTTCATTCATTGGGGTTGACACATACTTGTGGGATACCTCTAACTAGTGGATAATATACATGTAATATTGATGTTAGGTGTTTGGGGATTTTTATCACAAGGGTGAGAAAAAAGAGACCCATTTTATTTCCTTGGAAATCCAACAAAGAAACACAAAACAATGGTTAGTAGGTTAGTAAACCCACAAGATATAAAGAAAGAAATAAAGAAAGATAGGAATAATCAACAATGGAAACTAAACTAAACAAACATTAACAAAGGATGCATGAAATTAAACACCAAGAGTGGTTACCCAATAGAGAATGGTATTTGAAATTGAGAACACCAAGAGGATAAATTTGGGATTTATATATCCCCCATTCCTCCTAGGGAGGGCTCTTGAATCCCTCAAAGTAGAACTATTAATCTCATGTTTTGAATTATAATGGTGAAGAACTCTATGGAAAATCTTCCCAAGAGGTGAAAATATTTCCCTATGCCATACTTTCCCAAGCTATTCTTAAGAGAAAAAATGGCTTCTCCAGGAGTATTTGAACAACATAACGATGTTATGAAATTCTTCTTTTTGTGCATACAATGGCCATCTATTTATAGAACCATAGAAAGGTATTTCATAACTTGTTCCAAGTGTGGATGGGAGACCTTTAGATGTACATCCCATATTTTCATTCATCCTAATGAGAGATTTTGGGTTGATCTTGCGGTCTTGTCTTCAATTACTTCACCATGGAAGTGGTTGAGTCCCGACCAAATTCATAACTATGTTGTTTCTGCATCCGCATGCGTTTATTCATGGACAGTCGCACGGACCACGCATTGTGTGTACTAGGAGATTCTTTGGCCCATGCAAATGTGTGCACGTGGATTTTTTTGGAAGTGTGCACAAATTTGTGGGTCTTTTACATAGTTTTGGTCATATTTCTAGAATTGGTTCTGTAAATATTGGAAGTATGTTGTATCTATGATGATTGTTTCTTCATCCATTATCTGTATTTGTATGATAATTGTTTTGGTTATAATATATGCCCCCTAATGTATGAGGTTAGGAGAATACATATAACCTAAATAAATCAATGCTTCTTTTGCTAAAATTTCCATAGAAGAGTAGAGTTGTAGCAAGTGTTGAGAGGAATTGTGAGAGCGATCTATTGGAGGAAAAGGGGATTATGAATAGGACCAATATTCTCCAAAAACTACATAAAAAGTTGTGTATAAATGAGTTGGGCATGCCCCATTCTCATGTCATGAAACCATAAATGAAATGATGGAAACTGAATATTGTTGATGAAGTAGATGTTTGTAGTTCCCTTGGGGGTGTCAAAATATGGTAGATGATGGTTATAATTACTACATAGGATTTGAATTTAGGTATGAATGAATCGAAGGAATTGATGGCCTATACAATTCATAGGTCTTCGACGATTACTAAAAACTGCAATGGTCACATAGTAAGACCCACTGTAACATGAAACCTTGTCAGAATCGAATATCATGGGGGTCAATGACATCATAAAACAATGAGGAATCTTTTTGTGTCATCTGAGAATACTTAGTAATAAGGGATTGAGAAACAAGATATTGCCATCTTCCTAGAAACTTGTGTTGATGTCGAAATGGAAGGGGCACGACTACAAGAAGCAAAGGGATTTTTGGCATCGATTTGATCAAATGGGTATCAAGTATGGAATGGAGGAGAAGATGGATTAAATGGTAATATGAAAAATGCTCGATATGTATGGGACTCGAGAACTATCCTTGTTTAGAGGAAAATGGGTTGAGGGAAGCAACCATAAAACATGATCTAGTGTTAGGGGGATGACCACATATTAGGTAAATTGTGTTGAATGAGTGATACTGCAAAGGAGTGGATGATATGTAAAAATACAAATATTTGGGACAGGGTGTTATATATTTATTTTCCACCTAATCATTAGTTCATTATCACCTAAATATCACTTAATCACTAGGTCATTATCCCCTAGAAACCCCTTATTTTATTCCTTAAAATCTATCACTTCTTCCTTGAGTTTTCATCCAAATTCCAACTCGATCACCTTTTTCCTTCATTGAGGGTGCAACCAAAAGGGATGATCACTCCTTTTGGCCTACCAAGGAGCAAAGAATCACTCTGTATATATATCTAGGGAGCAACCAAGACTAGAAGCTCCTATTTTTGGATTTGGTTTTGATGGATGAGACTTCCCAATGATTTCTTGGGGTTTACTCTTGATAAGGATTCCATTATGAGATAAATAATATTATCCTAATAACTATATGCCCTTATCCATAAAGCACTATAAAAACCAAGACATTTTCCATGGGAAAGGATGGAGGAAAGAGCTAGCAAAGTTACTTTGGTGATTTGGTTGCAAGACTTGGGCAAGGAGCTTGGAAGGAGGCCACATTTTCAATATACATATGTAAGTTGTAATACTGATTCTTTGATTAATAGGAGACATAGGGGATGTTTCCCTCTATCTGATTTTTCATATAAGTTTATGTATTCATTGGTAGTGAATTAGTATAATTATTTGTTATGATACACTATTAGATATGTTGTCAATCCATGCATGATTGATTTGATATTTGGGAGGTTTTTGTCTTCTTTGGTTTTTTTCATGTATGAATCATATCTAGGAACATCCTTAGTTTATGTCTATATTATTTTCTTAGGCACTGGTAGAACTGTTACGAGGAAAATCTTTCTATGGCTAGGGTAAACCACAACAGATGGAATTGACTACAAAAATCAACTCTCTTCTCAAGTATGTTATGTAAAAAAATGTTATAGAAATAGAAGATAAAATGCCTACCTCGTCCAGGCGTTTGATGAAGTCCACCGTTGAGCACTTGACCCAAAGAAATATACCTGCAACTAGTTTTCAACAACCAATAAAAGAAAGCATATGGTGATAATAAATACTGTTAGCACATTCAATAACATAATCCATTAATAAACATGAAAAATACACCCATGGAATAATAATTCAAATATTTGCAGTATATCAATTGGACAGGAAAAGAGTATTTATATTAATATATGATCAACAGAAGTGAAAATGTTATAGAACTCCCTGTTGACACAGTTCAGAACCGAGAAACTAAGTTCCTTCCAACTCGGTCTCCACCACTTCAATCCTCCACCAAAGGAAATCTCATAAAAGAGAAACAATGAGGTTCTCAATCAATAAGGGAAGAGCTTGGGGGATGAACATTCTTTTCAAACTTAAAGGACAAAGGGATGCATAATTGATATGAAGTAAATAATTTCCCCATAGTAACTTTCTCTCAAAGTTGAATTCTTTCTCCTTTTTTCCCTATCTCGGAATTGGCCCATTTATATCCTTTAAAATGGAACTGAAGGGCCGAGTCGAAATGTTTACAGTATATTGAAGGCCAAGGATCATAGATCTCCTATCGTGACATGGAAACCCGACATTAATTATCATTTTTTGGCACAAATGTCGATGTACGCGGGTTGTAGTGTTGCAGCTTGCGTATACACATGTTGTATAGTAGGCAATATGCGTACATGTGGAAAATATGTATTTTTATCTCTAGATTGTACAAACAGGGATGATAAGTATGCATAGGGAAATGGAAAAAGGGATTATGTGCAAGATTGCATAGGGTGAGGAAAATATTTCTATAACATATGCCCCCTAATGTGTGAGGTCAGAGGAGTATCTGCGATGGTCGAAATACATTATAAACAACCCAAAAGTGGAGTGATGGGGAACCAACTGGAAGAACTAGTTTCTCATTATATTATGAAATGACTTTGCATACATGTCTTCCAATAGAATTAAATTGCAAATCCATGTTAAAATATACCAAACAATTTTCCGTGGCCATGAATAGGAAAATAAAAAATTTATTACATGACAAAAGTTGTCATAGTCACAAACAAGGCCCAATAGAACCAGTCTCAAAATCAATTTGAAGATATATGTATACAATGGAGTACAATATGATTTCCCATGATCACTAAAGTCATACAGGTACTGGTCCAATGAAAAATAAGAAACAACTCATGAAAGTTGCGGCCACATACTGATGTCTTCAAGTATTCTACACAATCTGCCAATGGTGCAAGTCTACATAATGTGAATAAAAGAGTTCAAGTCGAAGAAAACGAGACATCGTTTGATTAATGGTCATTGAGGTATACCATTAACAAATGCGAGACAACTTGCTGATAATGACAGTAGGTATCAAGGCACCGAATACATTCTTACAAGTGTGAATAAAGGAGTCAGTGTTGAACACCTGAAGAATCCATTGATCAAGAGACATTGATGTATTCCCAACTGTCGATGGTGAGAGAACCTACCACTGACGATTTCAAGCCTCAAGGTACTCATAAGACTCTAGGTCTTGTTTCCAAAATAAATGAGCTGAAGTCAATGGAAGGAGACCTGCTGAAAGGAGAGAATTAAGTCATCTCTCATCAGTCAGCACGAGGTACAAACTAGGAGCTTCATGATTTGGAGGAAATCAAATGAAGAAAATGTTCATGAACCAATGAAACTGTGCATCTTTCGCGTGTGCCAAGTGCAAGCGGTACATGGAAAAGACCCTCTGAAAAGAATCGAATGAGGAAAATTGATGACAAAGGCGAGGAAACCACCAATAAGGCTAATGGAATCCAAGACATTGCATGAATCCCAATGTGTGAATAGATCTCTTGCCTTCAAAGACAAGGGAAGCCACCCATTCAATGACTAATGATGAAATGTTGACTTTTGGGTTCAAGGTTACCTACCAATGATGAAAGTAGGACTAGGGTGCATGATAGGACTACAGTATCATGTGACTCTGAGACAAACTGAGGGTATGGTCGACATGCAAAGTCAAGAGTTCTAAGAAGTGGTTGAAACAGGTTGATAGAATTCATTTGAAAAAGAGCATGAGACATATGGAAGAATCCGGAAACATAGACTCGATGATGAAACCATGAGATGAAGGAGGCATCAATGAAATTATCTATAGGGACTGGAAGAGTAACTAGTCTATAGAGAAGAATCTGTAATGAGCTCATCTTCATAAGGCCATGCTAATCACAAAATTATGATGATGAATAGACTCAATAACTTTGTGCTATGTTCAAAGGTGACACGACTGCTTCCAATATTATATAATACTCTGTTTCCACCTGTATTTTATTTTTTTCATAGAAAAATGAATGCTATGATACAAAGGAGGAAACGAGTATCGCAATTAAGAAAAACTATTTCCAACAATGGAACATACCTATGCTCAATGTAAGGATATGCATGCAGGAGATGGACACTCGGGGGAATGTTCCCTCCTAGGTATAGGGTGTCAAATTGCAAAGGATATATATGAGGCTCTTCTTGGTTGAGGATGCAAAACTACCGAGGAAAACAGTTTATAACACAAAGCAAGAACCAACTAAAGGCTCAATACTGCAACCAAGGGCATGAGATGAAATCACAAATTAATGCCAAAAAATGTCTTTTTTTATGAATTTTAGTCTACTTGGTGTGAAAAAGGATGAACACGTTCCAAATAGATGTCCTTTCAAATCCAATTTATGAGTGTGAAAGAGACAAGTTCACTCAGAAATATTTTCTCTTTTTGAAGATGAGTTGGAAAAGAGCTTAAATCAAACTTGGTTGGGAGTCCTCTTGGTAAAAGGAAACATGTTTATGAGTGAGAAATTAGGCTTAGAATAAATTCATGTACTAGCTATAAGGGACTCCTAGCCCTATGAAAAAGTCTCTGCATGGGCACCAAATGTAGTAGGGGATCTAAGTAGGGAACCCATGTTTGGTAAGTCTCTAGCACTTGATAATGACACTACTTATAGCATATGGAAGGTTCTGTGTTGCAAAAAATCGGTTCGTACCTAAGGCACAAAAAGTGATAGTTATAGGATGATGCGAAAATGCATGATGGAATGGATACCTATTCTATATGTTGGGTAGTGAAAATACCTGCCCGTGGTGATGAACGGCCAACATAACATTGAAATCCGCAAGAATCCCTAGTGAAAACTACAAAAGCCAACTCAATCCACCTTTGTATTAGGCCATTAGGCAAAAAGATGACTCAAAACTATAGAAGTGGTTAAAAACTATTATAAATAGTAACAAAACCGAAAATTACTATACCATTTGACTTTTTACCCAAATAGTGAAAATTGGACCAAATTACCTCTGAGATTCAATTGGTGATTGCAGGAGTGTCAGGCAACAAAATTAGAAACCATCTGGACTAGGTAATTCCTCTTCCCCTCCTCTTCATTTCCAGTGGATTACATTTTTAAATTAGGTTTCAAATTTTAAGTAAATTTGGGTGCAAATTGTGTAATTCGGTGTACGCGGGATGTCACTTATCGGGTCACATATACGATGGGTTATATGTGAATGTGCAATATACATGGCGCATATACCCAGCCCTATGTGCAACTTTAAATGAATCATCTCACGTACAAGTACGTAATCAATAATTTTTATGGTTGCTAACTCAAAATTTGACTTTTCTTTTGGTTGATGGTTCTAGAATGGAGGGAAAGGGAGAACGAAGAGGTAGATGTTGTTGTGTATAGAGATACGGGGGCCCAAATGGCCTTGAATATATATAAATTTTGGGCACTCAAAGGGATGAGGGCCCAAGTGAAGTTGCTTGATATGCTTGTGGGTTACTGGGATCCTGACAATGAAAGCCTCAAACTCGATGGGAAACTATTGAGGATTGAAGTAGAGGATATCTATTTTTTGACTGGATCATCATGTTGGGGAGAGGTTGTAAGGATTAAATCATGGGGGGAAGGGAGCAGAATGAAATTAGAGGAGTACATAGACACCCACTGTGTAGCAGGGACTCCAAAGGTTAGGAGTGAACTCCCCATCTGAGCGATAAACAATCTTAGCCTGAAGATTGGTGTCCTCGTGTTGACTAGGATCACAGGCTCGACTTCCTTGCACCAGGCATCAAGGTTGCTCATGTTCTATGCAGTAGAGTGCTTGAGACCCATAGTATATGATTGGTGTACCTGACTATTGGCTAATATGAAGAGCTAGTTGAAAGAGTGCAAACAGGGTAGCAAGAGGAAATTTGGGTTTGTCTCTATCTTATGAAGTTTCTTCTTAGAGAGGGTTCCAGGTTTGGGACCTATAGTCAATATTATTCTAAGAGGACCTTACGATCCTACCATGGCATGTTGGACCAAGGTAATGAGACAAAAGGGGGGAGGTAGGGTTCCAACACCCTACAACCATGATTTCTTCTACTAGTGGCAGTGACAGGTCATTTCTCTGAATGACTATCCCTATTCTGGGATCGACTTCAGAGGAGACCCTGACATGCCATTCCCACCAGGGACCACCTACAAGAACATAGGTATGTCAAATGTTTTTAAATATTTCATTTTTTTTTGTATTTTTGTATAGTGAAACACAAATATTTTTGTATGATGCTTGGGTACTAACTAGACACTTGTGTAATGCAGATGTGGGTATGCAATGCTTAGAAGGAATTACTCGACATCATTGGAGGAACTAGGGAGATGAGGCGGTAGGAGGAGAAGATGAGAGAGTCCTTCAAAATGTGCAGGACAACCTGTCTTGTTTGACTCATAGTATTCCCATGGTTCAGGTAGAGGATCTGTCGGAAGCCATGCAACGACAAGTGGTTGGTGTGTTAAGAGCTTGGGTGCGACTCTTTCTGCATCTCACTAATGTCGTATTTTGTTACCATGACACACATCCAGAGCCACAGGCATAGATGTCGTGGATATTAGTAGTATCGGCTGTATATTTGTATTGGGGGTGTTAGCTCCAATTTTTTACTATAAACACCATATTTTTTGAAATATATATAAAACAGGGATCTTCGACTTTACTTATATTTACAATGTGTACATTGATGAGGTGGTTTTCTTTAATTTAGTTATGTGACAAATTCCAATCTAAAATGAAATTAGCATAAGCATCGGATACATGATTATAACTCCTAGGAATGTGATAATAAGTAATAAAATCAAGTTGTTCTAAAAGATGTACCCATAGAAATCGTCAGAGTAAAGTAGGATCATGCACGCGGTAACTGTCTTTCAACTGACATACTACTAACTGGGAATCTAGGTAAACCTCTAAAGAGAGAATACAATGTGAGATAGCATCACGCAAAAGTTCTATAATGATGCTATATTCACCACATTATTCATGGATGGCCCTAGGTATACACCACCTGAAAACACCAGTAGACCCTCAGGTGAGTAAACCACCCAAGTGGTGGAAGCCAAGTTCCATGTATGACAACTAGCTCCATGTGCGAATCCTAGGTAGACCGAAGACTCCGTTGACATTGGAATCCATCTTCACTACTGGGGTGAATTTCTCATCATAGTCAATACCATGAACCTATTGAAAGCCTTTAGAGACAAGCCTGGATTTGTATCTATTGATCTGTCCATGCATTGCACTCTTGGTCCTATCAACCCATATTCATCTGTCAAGTTTTCTTCCAGAAGGAAGGGGAACCAGATCCCAATTCTCGTTCTCTAGGAGGGAGTTGTACTCCTTCTGCATGGTGGATTCCCAAAATGGATTTCCATTAGCCTCAACATAAGACTGTGGATCTGAATACTGAACCAAGAAAATATTCCTGGAAGGCAATGGTTTAGTGGCAGTGAGTGAAACATGAGGCTCCCTGAAATCAGATCGCATCTTCATAGTATTGGTTTGATCACCAATGAGATCCCTTGCATCCTAAAGAGTAGTTTGTGCCCACTTGGGCCTTTGTTATGGCTCTGCAACTACATCTCTATGCTCTGCCTATACATCTGACTATACTAACTCTGAATATGAATCATCTGATTCCTATGAATCAAAACTCTCTTCTGAATAAGAGTCGGCATGTGCATTCTCATGATCTTGGACAGGTGGAAGAATGAAGGTGTCTTCATATGGCTATTGAGGTTCATGCAAGACACTTTCCTCGAATTGGACACTACGCACAATGATGAACTAGTTTGAGGAAAGATCAATAAGTCGATATCCCTTCAAACCATCAGGGTATCCAACAAAAATGCACTCAGTGCTCTGTGGATCAAGTGCCTTCCTCTTTTCAGAGGGAATCTTGCCCCATGCACATGAACTGAAAATGAAAAAGTGGGTCACTTCCGGTTTGAGGTCACTCCAAGCCTCATAGGGGGTATTATCCCTGATAGATATATGCGGAGATATGTTTTGGATGTATATTTCACAAATAAGTGCTTCATCCCATAGTCTCAGTGGTAGATATTTTTCATGCAACATGAAAGATGCCATCTCCTTTAGAGATCTCTTTTTCCGCTCAGCAACTTCGTTTTGCTGCATAGTATAGGGAACTGTGTGTTGCAACTGAATCCCTTCCTCATGGAAAATATTATGGATCTCATGATTTACATAATCTCCTTCGTTATCATTTTGAAGGACCTTGATCTTCTTTCTAGATTGTGTCTCAACCAGGGCTTTGAAATCTTTGAGGTGTTGAAAGACCTCATATTTTTTCCTGAGAAAGTAGATCCATGTAAAACGTGAGAAATCATCAAAAAAAATGAGAACAAACCTCACTTTGTTGATGGATGGATGTGGAAAGGGACCCATAAGGTCATTGTGGATCATATCTAAAGGTGTGGAAGCTCACTGAGACTTTCCTTTTTCGAATTTCTCTTGAGGGTGTTTTTCGAGAACACATCCCTCACACACTGCCTTGGAGAAATAGATGTCTGGTATAACATCAACCAATCTGTGCTTTCTAGTCTATTTCATGTATCTAAAATTCAAATGTCCAAACCCTTCATGCCATATCCTACTACTTTCATCAGCATGAGTAAGCAGTAAAGCAAAATCAGGTTCAATGAATTCAGAAAATGTATACAATCTAGACTGATGATTTACCTCACCGGTAGAAACCCTGAAGTTGGTTTCCATGTCGTAGATGTCCACAAAATTTGGTGTGAATATGAATTTCTTTCTGGTGCTAGAATTCGTCATCTAATATACGGAGAGAAGGTTGACATAAATTTTTGGAATGTGCAACACATTCTCAAAGCTTCTGTTGGTGAGTTCAATCCTTCCTTTGTTAGTGACTTCGACACAAGAGTTATCCCCCATTAGAATAGGATGACCTTTTCATTCATACAATGAATAATATAATTCTTTTGATGCATCCATGTGATGTGATGATCCTGAATAAATGATCCAAGAATCAGGAGAGGAGTTGATGGCAATCAAGGCATGGCTAGAATTTCCTTTCTTGGAATTCGGATCTTCTGGCTTCTTCATCTTGGAACCCTTGGGGATGTGATCCACAAGGTTTTTTTGTTGAATTATTTGAGACATCATATCTATTTTTTTGCATGCATGCATGCAGATTTCGAATGGAATCCTTTGTGAAAGTATGTGCATTTCTCTCCTTTTGTTCCCTTTTCTCCTTTGGACCCGGTGGCATCGATGAAAGGTTTTGTGTACCCTTCCTTCTTTGGATGTCCATGATCTTTCCATTTATCATTATATTTAGATTTATGATATTTTTGGTTTCCATCATGCACAGTGAGTGCATACGCCCTTGGGCCTTTGATTGTTCCCATGTTGATGAGCTTGGTTTTCTCTTGTGTCAAGCATTCGATAAATTCCTCAAGAGAAGGCATCTTCCAGGTGGCTCTGAAGGAGAATATGACAGAATGGAATGTGGATACAAATATAGAGAATTTAGGACCAATTTTGGAGAGAATAGTGAGAACCATTTGTTTCTCCTCCTTTGATTTATCAACCCCGTAAGCTTTGAGTTGCGACAGTAAATCCTTTAATTTTGTAAAGAAATCGTGGATATTGTCGAAGATTTTTGGATCCAATGTGAGCAGCTCCACCTCCAAAACATGTCCCCTCATCTCATCCTGGTTTCCAAAGATCCCTTCTAAGGTGGTCCAGGCTTCATTGGGATTCTTACAGAAATATATGTGAAAACGAAGATCAACATAAATAAGACTGCAAATTGTTCCGAGTGTCTCGTCCATGTGATTTAAGTACTTGGATTTTTCTATGGTTGATGTATGTTATGCATATGTATTCAAGGTTAACATGTAAAACCCTATGGTTTGGATATTTATGGCTATTTTCTCCTTCCATGAAAAATAGTTGTAAGGTCTAAGAATGAATTCTTTTTGGAAATCCATCTTTTCGCTATCTACAGTATTTTGTACCTGCAAAAATTTTTGGTGTAGATTTTGATTAGCAGTCTGTCAGCTATGATACCATGTAAATTTGTTGAACCTACACATAATATATCTAGCTAAAAAATGATACAAATATTTTCAGAGAGAAAAGGATAAAGAAGAAGAAGGAGAGAAAGAATGAAAGAATTCTCATTAACCGTTATGAATAATGAATAATTTACACATGATATACTTTGTATAACTCAATGAGTGTGGATTGGAGGAGAACCAATGCGACAAAGTGGTGGTATAGAGTGATATATACACACACCAGTAGTTACGGGAGTGAACTTCCACATAGTATAGTCTCTCAAGAAGTTACGGGAGTGAACTACCACCTAGTTGAGTTAACTAGTCAACTAGTCTTCAATTAACTGACTGAACAGAGAGTAGTGAGGAATTAACTCACGGAATCAAGGCTAAGGCACCAATATGATGATGATACTAAGGAAAGGTCGAATTATCATGGTGATGGTCCCAATTATGCATGGTGACAAAACCAATGTAGCATCTAAACTCAATTCAACTAGTCAAACTGAAGTGTCAACTGAAAGAGAATATTCTCCAAGTGGAATATTCTCCCCTAAAATATAGGAGACTAGATAATGACTAATTATGACTAATAAACAAGGAAAACTCTTAGAAAAAAGAAATCATAGGTGTGTGTGAAGTAACTCCAACAGTTTTCCCTCACTAGTGTCATCCTTACTCCATTCCAAGGCTTATGGGATGTTGAACCTGTAAAAAGACACAAGCCAACAAAGTGAAAGGGACAATGTATACTTAAAAAAACCTATGTATGTGATCAAGGAGTGATACAATAAAATAAGACCAATTTTATGGGAAAGAAATATATCACTGTATTAAAGATATGAAAAGGAGATTACAACCAATTCCTTGATGTTGTAAGGTCCCTCCCAACAGTTCCTTGCTTCCCACACACTCATGCTCCATGAATTCTGAGATCAACAATCTATCTTGACAAAGAAAATATCAAAGCCAACATACAAGCTCCAAAAACTCGAAGCTACAAAACTCAAGAACTTTCCAACTAAGATCTAGCCAAATCAATCCAACCCAACTTTCCCCATGATAACTCCTCTCATTTTATAATATGAAAAGGATAGGGTGAGGAGGTTAGGATGATCCCACTGATTGAATTCCATGAATCAGATCCAAACCAATTGAAGGCCACCTCACCCTCGAAGCTTCTATTCTAAAACTTTCAAGAAATTCCTCTTTTTCCTTCGTATGAAAAATCGTCACATTCTTAAGACTGAGCAAACTGCGATGACATCATAGGCCACCATGGTGCAACCTGAGCCAATCCTATATCGCCGCATCCTTAACACTAATAAAGGTGTGACGATCCATTTTTCTAAGGTTTTTGACAAAGGAAAAGTATAATTCCATCTCTCTAGGAAAATGTATCTTCATTCTTCTTCAAGGAGTCATGACATTGATCCTTCTCAAGACAAAGGATAGGTTTACATCATTAACATTCATAGGGTTGATGAAAATAATGTGTAAAAATGAGGTTAGGGAACCATGGGTTCCTAAACAAGGAACTCCCTAAGGGAATCCACAGAACAATTCCTTCCTAGAAAAGGCACTCCTTGAAGGAGGCTAGGGAACCATGGGTTCCTAGAAAAGGAACTCCCTGAAAGAGGTAAGGTTTCCCTTATGGGGAAAACTGAAAATGACCAATTCTAAGGGGCCTCACCACAAGAATTATTGAAACTATCTTGGTGGATAATTCTGATTAGTCCATGCAGCTTGTAATCGCGTGATTTCTAGAGGCACTGGACACAAGGTGGTGCTATAATGTTTCCAATGAAGGGTATATTGTGAGTTGGTGTTGTGTCGAGAGATAGGTATTATGGGACCAAGGTAGTAAGTGGTACTAGTCCTTGTATTATGATATGGGGAATGGGGGAAGGTTTGTTTCCAAATAACCAATATTATGGACCAAAGGTAAAATAACAAGGAGTTTAAAATTGAACATCCACAAAAGAGGATATGAAATAGTGTATCAAATCCATTATTTTCTATAATATATATTGGGGGTTTGGGACTTTAAAATATGTGGAAACATATCCTATATGGGAATGATTGGTAATCATGGAACTAGAGTCCCTAATATCCCTATCAATATTAAGATATGATCTTATTTGAGAGGGAGTAATAACCTTATCAAAAGAGATAATATCAAATGGGGCACCAATTGAATTGTTAGGACCTTATCGAAAATCAATAGGATAACCTAGGTGATCAGTGTAAGAGAGTTGATCGATTGTGATGATGCATCCCTCATGTGGGAATATCATGATTTGAAAGAGTGAAGACACCACAACACTCGTGGAATAGATGAAATCACAGCCTAGAAGAATATTGTAATCCATCGTACCATCCATGAAAACAACATTGATCACAACCATATTACCACCTAACTAAATGGGGAGATTAGGTAAGATACCTATGGGGGAAAAAAGTCTACCACAAACGTATTTTAACTCAGTCATTGATGGGATAATAGTATGGGATCCTAATTGTTTCCAAGATAATGAAGAAATAATACATGAGGATTCCCCATAATCTATTATACACTGATAAAATGTAAGGTTTTTAATGATGAATTGTATTTGAAATGGGGTAGAATATGGAATTCATTCTTGGATAAGTTGATCCCAATCAAGGGTGATGGACCATGATGGGTGTGGGTACACACTTCCATTTTCCTTAAAAGGATAAGGTCTAGTAGACATTGTGGTACTAGATATGGAAGGGGTTCCCCCAAGTCTACATGATTGAACCTTATTTGTGAGGTAGATTTGGTTTGAGGGGGGTTACCCATGTGAGGGGTAACAAATGATGTTGAGGTGCATGGAACCTCACCTGATGGAGTAATGGGTGCATGTTTGGGGAGAGGTCATGTTGAAGTAGGGAAAGGATAACTACTAATTTTATTGTGTTGCATGCATGCCAAACAAACTCCTTGGACTAGCTCTAAAGTGAGTTTGGGGAACTGATGGGATGGGTGACCATAGAGTTCAAAAAATTGGCAAGGGTTATTATTTCATGTATGGGTGGTAAATCTATGCTTAGTTTGATTGTATTTATGGTGGGAATTATAAATTCCCCCATTTGTACAAGAATTTCCCCCATCCCATGGGCATTAATAGTGGGTGCTTCTCTTCTTACTCCTTGTGAGTGGTGGATGACCAATATAACTAGGAGAGGGGGCCAAAGTTTGTCCTAACTGGGAAGACGAGGATTGGGTTATGTATGCTATGTTTTGTGGTCCTTCCATGGTGGTTTATGGTTGGAGAGATAATTCCCAAAGAGGAAGGGATACTAGATGGGTGGATTGTTCTGGATGGTGGTTCCTAGCAAGGTGGATCCAAGCAAAGATAATCCTAAAACTATGGAACTCACTGGAGTGTGTGCTAATTATGTTGATGTGTCATCCAAATTGAGAACACCTCCCAAGATTCGGGGGAGGTTTTTCATAGGTATAGAATGAAGGGGATTTTGTGGTTCCCCTGTGATTCTAGAGTATATGTAGATGTGTTCACATGGTTGTGAGAAAAATAAACAAACACATGTTTCAGTAAATATGGACTATCTCAACAATGTTTTTGACAATTGTATGTAATAAACAAGTGGAAATAACACATAAAACAAGTAACAATGTAAGATTCTTTTGGTTATTTATCTGCGTGAGAGAATAAAACAAAATTCACATGTCCTATAAAACCTATAGTCCTTCCTCTCAAAAGGAATGGGGACTTCCAAAATCACTCAACAGTGAGTCATGAATCTACTGGAAAAGGAGCTAGTGAAGGTATGAATAATAAGCTATATTAATGGGTGAAGGGAGAATATCCCGAAAGGACTTGAGATATTTTCCAACATTCATTTAAAATATGATTAAGGTGGAATTGTAGCCCACAACCGCCACCTGGGTAGATACAACCTATAATTGGCTACTAAGTTACCTCAATCAAGCATAGCATTCATATTTTCGGCCTTAGAAATTGGTCATAGGATGGATGCTTTCCAAGGGCTGGGTGACCCAAGGAGGCATTCATATAACAACTGGACCTTGGACTTCGACCCTTCATGGGTGTATCCCTACCTTGTGGTGTATGAATTCTTTATTGGGAGGATTTTGGTACCCTATTTCACAAATTTCTAAGTTTCAATGACAAAAGGATAAGGGGGAGTTATTTGGATACCTATCCCCAAAATTGTAATTAGAATACAATTTTATTTTGTGTTCCTACTGTGGAGGGTAAATATTGAAACCCTTATGATATTTCCAGATTGCTTATGGGCATGGGTATAAGATCATACTATGGTTTCAAGTATTTAATAAAAACATTTTGACTAAGTGGTGATGTTGTGTGCAATAAGTGAAAGTGTGTAATGGTTTTTAATAAGCTAGTGAGAAACATTTTAACATGTGGACATAGCTTGGTCCCTTACAAATATTCATTACTTCTAACTTACTAAGTTTCAAAAACAATCCCTACAAAATTTGAAAATTCTCTAGGAAACTAGCATGGTGGACATGTGAGTCCTTACTCTTGAGCTTTTAATCTCCCTATAATTTTATCTAATGTAGGAAATATTTGATACTCTCCTATATTGTATACACGTGTGAGCATGTATGGGCCCTTACAAATCCTTAAACTTCCTAGGTTTTCTTCTCTAAAAATTTGAAACAGATTGTGCACATATGGGCATGTGTGGGCCCCTACAAATATTTTAGATTATGTTTCAACACGCAAAATAAGAGGTATTGGCCCCTCATAAAATGGTTGATTTATTTCCATTAAATGAGCAAGCTAAAAGGTATTGGCCTATCCTAATTTTTTTTTTGAGAGGGAGATGGAGATTTATTTTGAACAATCTCTTCTTTTGATTTCTAAGATCACACTAAGGTGTGAGGAAAGAGCATACTTCAAGATTCTTAAAATAACCCCTAGTCCCGGTTTAGTGTGATGAATTACAAGAGAAAAAAGGAACTTATAATTGTTTTTATATTCAAATGATATAGTAGGCCTTCCACGTGGAAACCAAGTAAAATATGCAAAGGTTATTTTTTATCCCCCTAAGTGACTATGTGGTCTAAGTCTCTCTACAAGAATGAATCCAAAGCCTGTTTTTTATGGCTTTTACAAAGTGCATAAATTAAATCTAAGATAGATGATGAAAATGGGCTCAACAATCCTTACAATTGGAAACAAAAATACTTGTACACGACTATTCAGTAAGATAGTCATGCACAATGCACACTGTTCACAGTTGGTGAGTGTAGAAAGTGCACAAAACTGCATGGTTTGCACGGATATTAGACCCGAACCCACGTGCATGTAGAGAACTGGTAGGCCAAAAATTTCAAATGAATTCAACCCACACAATATTGGATTGCAGCGTATGATAGGTAGGATAGGCCGATTTTGGACCCTACAAACACCAGAAAGTGAGAATAACAACTCTAGTAGGCTACTTGAGGAGGAATATGGATTCGAGTCTCTAGTATGGTCACCAATGTGTTTTTGGATTTTGATCACAAGGGTGATAAAAAATAGACCCCTTTTATTTCCTATCCAACAAAGAAACAAACAAAAATGGTTAGTAGGTTAGTGAACCCACAAGCTAGAAAGAAAGAAATAAATAAAGATAGTAATAACCAACAACGAAAACTAAACTAAACAAAAATTAAGAAAGGATGCATGAAATTGAACACCAAGAGTGGTTACCCAATAGAGAATGGTATTTGAAATTGAGAACACCAAGAGGAAAAATATAGGATTTATGAATCCCCTATTCCTCCTAGGGATGGCTCTTGAATCCCTCAAAGTACAGTTATTTCTCTATTATTTTGAATTAAAATGGTGAATAACTCTATGGAAAAATTTTGCAAGAGGTGAAAATATTTCCCTATGATATACTTTCCCAAGATATTATTAAGAGAACAAATGGATTCTCTAAGAGTATTTTGATAACATAACAATGTTATGTATGTTGTAGGAAAATTCCCCTGCGGACAGGTGAATTCCCTCTTGGATCTTATACCCCTATGCCCAAGACAAAAAAGTGCTAAATTTGAACATTGACTTTCCTTTAAAGATAGCTAAGCTATTTAATAGATAAGAGGAAGACAATATGTGTACCTTTTTATGATGTTTGTCATCGCTCAGTCCAAGTTGGGCTTGATCTCCAAGTCCTTTAATGAGTCCTGCAATCCAATAAACAACGAAGACAAAGAATACTTCTTATTCTACCATGATTAGTTTAAAGATAGATTTATCCAAAAGACAAGCTCATTCAAATGTACACAATATTTAAGGAAACAAGCCAAGCACATGTATTAATGAGAACTCAAAAGAGATACTTACAAACCATTTATGAAGTTGCAATAGCCTCTCCAAGTCCTCCTAGTCCAGCCCTTGCACAAAGCTCCCAAGACCATAAGTTTGATACCTCCAATTTGCTTCCTTACTTATGAGATCATAAGTTTTGTATCTGTAAACTTATCCATGCCCTCCTCCTCCATGGAAATCCCTCATTATATAGGATTTGGAAGCTTAACCACCATGGAGAGGATTTCTCATTGGATCCACTAAAAAAGGGATCTCTAAGATATTTAGGGAGAAAATATTTCTTAAGGATTTTAGGGAGGAAATATCTCTCAAGGATTTTAAGGAGGAAATATTTCAACCATCCATGAGATCCTCCACCTTCCCTAAAAAATAGGAAATAAAATCTGAGGTGGATCCTCACACTTAATTAATTTCTTTTTAATGAATATTAATAATAATTCATGTGCACTTGATTCTCACACTTAATTAATTTCTTTTTCATGAATATTAATAATAATTCATGTGTACTTGGTATTTTGGCCTTCATGTAATATATCCCTCCTCCATATTGAATAGGGATTGTGACATAGGTTATTCCATGGTGTCAAGGTGTATGAGACACTTATATGACACTTACGACACTTAGGGCGAGGTACCTAGGTGTGCAAATTTCATGTGTAACAATGAACTTCTTCTTTTTGTGCATATAATGGCCATATATTTGTAGAACTATAGCAAGGTATTTCATAACTTATTCCAAGTGTACATGGGAGACCTTTATAGGTACATTCCATATTTTTAGTCATCCCAAGGAAATATTTTGGGTTGATATTTGGGTCTTGTCATGAATTAATTCACCCTATAAGTGGTTGAGTCCCAACCAATTTCATAAATGTGTCGTTTCCACATAATTGTGAGTTTCTTCATGAACAGTCACGTCGGCCATGCGCTATGCACATTAGGAGTTTTTTTCGCTTGCATAGATGCATGCAAATAGAATTTTTTAGAAGTGCACACAAATTTGTGGGTCTTTTACATAGTTTTGGTCATCTTTCTAGAATTGGTTCTATAAATATTAGAAGCATATTGTATCTATTGTAATTGTTTCTTCATCCATTGTCTGTACTTCTATGAGAAATGTTTTCTTGATAAAACTAGGTTATACAAGGGAAATAGTGAGAGTAACAACCATATTTTTCCCACAACGAATGATTAGTTAGTGCACAAATAATTTGTACATTTGGTAAGGGGTTCAAGAAGGGGTAGGTGAATGGTGGGGATGGATGGATTGAAATCTAAGACATCATAATTATAAAGTGATTTCAACTCATGAATCTTTGGACAATTGAAGGTAGCATGGTTAGTGATATCGTATAGGTCACATGGAAAATACAGTCTAGATGAAGTGGTCTAGGTGGCCATAGATGGGTTGGTATTGTCTGGGAATGATTTGACTTTTCCATTTCACCCTTTGTTATATTTATTGGTTGGGTTTGGGTTGCGATGGGGGATGCGGTGGTCTAGGTGGGAGTTGTATAGGATTTAGTAAAATCCTAGTGAGAGTTGGGAGGGGGGAGGGAAGGTGCAAGTTGTGTGGATGGATATAGTCCTAAAGAGTTCTGGTGTGCGTATGTATATGATACAAAGGGGTTAAAGATAAATATGTCCAAGGAATGGAACTAGGAAGTGGGGTGGGAGGTGAGTCCATGTACCAGACTGGAATAACTAAGGTGAGTTTAGGAAAGATGAGGATATCCATTATCAGGGTACTAATGATCCCAGGTGGTGGGAACAAGAAATGAACCTATTCAAAGGGATAGTGTGTATTTTTCTACTGCATCCGCAATGGAGGAATAAATGGTGCTAGAATGGAGGATCTATAAGAGGGTTTCATATGAGAGGTTGTGGGTCCATTTCTGGAGGAGATCATGCAGACATTGGATTTACCAAGTTGGGTGATTGCAAGGGGAGGTACATAGTACACAACTAATAGGCTAGATTATTTATAGACTCTTGGGATAATGTTAGAAAGGGAAGTAGCTATTTGGTCCCCTCCAAAAGAAGAAACCACATGGTTGGGATGAGGTTTGGAGTGAGGGTCATTATAGGTGACTTTTTCGATGGTGAAAAAATTTTCGTTGTCAAGGAAAATAATATTTCAAAATAAAAAATAGGTCATGGCCTTCATGGAGTACATAAATATTTGTCCTAAAAATAGGTTGTAATATAGAGGGGAATCAATAACCTCTACATAAATGGAAATTTCTTTCCCCCCCTACCTGGATGGGACAATTTTGATAAAGGACTTGATGTTGGGAAATAATACCATCATACTCTTGAAGTGAGATCATAGATGGGACGAGGGTAGGGGAATATAATGTATCAAAAAGGAATATGCAGAGCATAAAAATGATTTTTTACACAATCGTTGTCACATAGAACAAAACATTAAGCACATTGACATAATTGATCCATAAATGATACCTTTATTATCTCAAGAGAAAATTCTTGATGTCTCTTTGAGGGGGAAACATCTTGCAGAAAAAATATCAATTACAAAATTAATTCACAAGACAAACATTTTCCATGCTTTCTACCCCTATTTATACTATTTCAATCTTATAGAGAACATTGTAGAGGTAGAAATTTCTAGAGGTGAAACCTTCTAGTAATTCTTATTACATTATACTTGTTCACATTATTACATAGGATTTATTTACTAATGTATACCTTTGTTACATAGAATAACCTATTATTCTATATACTTGGGGGCTTAGCGAGGTTAGTATCCTAGCATGCTCGAACTCTAAGGGTTTTTTCGGCATCCTAGACCTTTAAGACACCAGGAAGGTAGGGTAATAAATAAGGTGGATTTTGACCATAGACAACCTCAAAGGGATTCATGTGAGTAGTAGCATGGAAAGATGTGTTGTGCGACCATTCACCAAATGGAAACCATTGAACTCATTGATATTGTCATTCAAATGAAAAACACCTCTAATATGTTTCCAATACATTTTTTACAGCTTTGGTTTGACCATGAGTATGAGGATGATAGGCCATGCTAATATTCAATTGGGTGCCCTAGAGTCTAAAGACTTATTTCCAAAAGTTTCTTGTGAAACTTGGATCATTGTCAGAGACAATAGAGTGGGGAATTACATGGAGTTGGAAGATATTGTCCATGAAGAATAGAACCATGGTGAATGCTATGAATGGGTGTTCAAGGGCACATAAATGAACATATTTGGAAAGGCGATCGACCACAACCATGATGATTGATTTATTTCCATATTTGGGTAATCTGATAATGAATTCCATAGAAATATTTTTCCATATAGTAGGTGGAATAGGGAGAGGTTAGAGTGTTCCTACATTTTTTATTGTTTCTCCCTTATTGCATCGGAAATTATCACATTCATCCACAAAATTGCACATGTCCTATTTCATTCCTTCCCAGAAAAAGAACTTGTGATTTTCTCATATGTTTTGTGAAAACCCGAATGCTTAAACATTGGTGAAGAATGAAGTTCAGAGAGCATAGTAGAGTTAAAGTGAGACTATTTTCTCAAATACAAGTGAACTTTATAGAGTATCCGAGAGATGCATGATGATCTTATTGCAATTGTTGGAATAGGTGAAATTTTTTTGGATCTTGGAAACATTCCTAGAAAATTTCATTTAACCATTCTACTAAAGTAAAGGAGAGTGAAAAGAGAGACACACCTTATTCATATTTCCTTGAAAGAGAATAAACAACCACATTTTATTTTCCTTTATTGTAAATGATCTCATAATCATAGAAAAATATATTGGTCAACCACTTCTATTGCTCATGTGATGAAAATCTTTGTTCCAAAACTGATTTGAGGTTATGATGATCAATTATAATTTGGAAGTGTTTCCAAAGAAATTAGGGATGTCATATATCCACCACAAGGAAAATGGCCAAAATTTCCTTTTAATAGGTGGATTTTCCCAAGTGTCTCTCAAAAATTTGTTTTCTAGTGAAGGCCAAAGTTCTACCATATTGCATGAGAATGCCCCCAAATCTTATCCAAAAAGAATCACATTCCAAGACAAAATTCCTTATGAAGTTGGGAAATTACAGAACAAGAGTCATGAACATATCCTTTTTCAAAGATTGGAAGGATTGATCAATGGATGATTTCCAAATGAAAGAATTATTTTTAAGGGGAGGAGTGAGTGGGGATGCAATTTTTCCATAATATTGAACAAACTAATATCTAGTAAAAAACAAAATTCCTATCAAAATTTTAAGAGTTTTAGGATAGTTCCAATCCTTCATATCTTATATTTTCTTACGATCCACACAAACACCATCCTTACCAATAATATGGCCCAGGTATTCTGCTTTAGAATCTCCAAAATCACATTTAGATAGTTTGAGAAATATTTTTTGCTGAGACAATAATTGTAAGAATTGATCCACATGGGCTAGATGATCTTGCCAAGTATTACTATAAATGAGAATATCATTAAAGAATAATAGTACAAACCAATGGAGAAAAGGGAGGAAGGCGTGATTCATGAGAATTTGGAAAGTGTGAATTACAAAGGATTAAGAGCATGACCAAGAACTCATAATGGGATTCATGATTAAGAAAGGAAGTTTTGGGAATATCAACCTCCTTCATAAGTATTTGGTGGTATCTTGAAAGTAGATAAAGTTTGGTAAAGAATTGAGCACCATTTAGTTAATCCAAAAGGTCATAAATGATGGGAAATTTATCTTTGATGGTATTTTTGTTGAGGGATCGAAAATCAGGGCACATGTTCCATGTACCTTATTACTTGACTACCATGAAAATGGGAGAAGAGTAAGGGCTAGTACTAGGATGGATGACACTTTCAACTAACCGTTCTTGAAATAATTTCTCAATTTAATTTTTTTGGGAAAATGGGTGATGATAAGGGTGAACATTGGGAGGAACACTATCAGGGAAAATTTGAATAAAATGATCACAGGGGCCATGGTAACATGGGAATCCTTGGGGGTTGTCAAAAAGAGAGTGGTGTTTGGAGAGGAAAATCTATATGTTGGGATGAATAGTGGGTGAGGGGGTCTCAACCACTTGAATGGCATGGAATTGCGAAATAATGTCAGAATGAAATTTTCTGAGAATTTTCTCCATTCTGTGAGAACCGATAATCTCATGGGAACCTACAGTGATTCCTAGGAACCAGTATTGTTCTCCATATTGTTGGAAACTCATGGTTAAGTCCTTGAAGTCCATGGTGATGGGGTGTTGTATGTATGGGATGACCCGGGTTCTAACTTAGTTCTCCAATGAAACCCTATTCACCATTGGCCCTTCTGGTAAACCAAAATGCTACACTGCACACATAGTGCACAATGCAGTATCACGCGAGACGACTTATGGGTGACTACAAGACGGAAATGTCTGCAATCATGGAAGGGATTAGGGATATTCCTTTTACTTCTACTTCTAGTTTAACATGCATTCTACCATAAAATTCATCAAATCTACTATTTTATCCATTCAATGACATCCATTCTTCATTATTAATATTGCACGTTGTAAATAAACCCTAACATTTGCATTCATTTAAAAATTCCTCATTCATTCATAATTGCAGAAACAACAAAAAACATCCAGACATATTGCAACACATTATTTTATCGTGGTTCACCCCCAAGGATACATCCATAAAGATATTATACTTTATTCATTCTTCATCATATTAGCATTGCGCACATTACATCATGGGTTTATGAATGGTGAGGCTGACCAACATTGAACCAAGATCTAGAGCTTGCGATTTGACCCTCAATTATTCTTCACGATTCTCCAACACTGATACAAATCAAGCTCCACAACAATTAGCCAAAACCTAGTACTGCGACTTAAGACTCAACAGTTCTCCAAAATTGTTTTTTCACATGAGTTCTAAGATACCTCTAGATACCTCTAGATACCTCATACATCCTTTATTTATATTAAAAAAGTGGGTCAAAACCTTACATTATTCCTCAAAACCCTAATTCAAAGTGGACTCCACTTGTCCACTTTCTAACTATATTCTACGTGGTTGGTCTTCAATCCATCCCTTCGTTTCCCTGATATTCCTTAATTCCTAATGAGTTTCTTCCTTTTCCCTTCTGCCGCACTACTTTCCCTTCCTTCCTAGTGCATGCTAATTCCTTCATCCCCTTCTACCTCATTTACTAAGTTGAACCCCAAACTTTCCTACTCCAACATGCCCCCAACACTAACCTGTGGCTCATCCCAAGCCACTCAGCCATTATGTGCCACCGATACAGTTCTCTCCAACTCTTGGAAATTCTTTGTCAATGCATCGACCTGTTTCTTTGCCTGTCCACTCTTGTCTGTCAGGATCTCTACCACCTGCACTATTATGTGCTCCTCTAACACTTTCATACTCTCGAAATGCATATGTTCCATCCTTTATTTTTTTTTCTCCATCTCTGCTATCATCTTTTCATCTTACTCCTTGAGTGGCTCCAACTAATATTTTCATGCTTGCTTCTCCTTCTGTGTGGCCCTTACCTCTTCCTGCAAGTTTTTCATCTCTTGTGAGACCCTCAGTCTCTCTGATATAGGCATTATCTTCTTCCTTTCCTTTAGATCCTGGAATGAGACATTCGTCTTTTATTCCTTCTAATCCAATTGTTGTATCCTTTCATCTTCCGCTAGGATTGTCCATCTCTGCATGGTATTGTCATAAATCTCTACTATTTATTTGAATTCTAGTGCAATACTATCCATTTATTCTATTTCTTGTTGCTCCCTCTCTAATATGACCTCTAGAGGGGTGGTTGGTGTCATCTTCCCAACCAAATCTATTATTTATTTCTTGTATCCCTCCATATTTTGTGCCATCTGTTACACATTATTTTTGTCACCCTCATGATCATTAATGATGTAAACCTATTTGTTGCCTTTAGAGAGGTCAATGTCCTGAATTCATGAAGAAAGAAGGGAGAAGAACTTTCCTTGAGAGAAGAAGTTGTGTTTTCCTCTGTAAAAACCCTATTTTGGAGGATTTCCATAGGCTGCACCATAGCTGGGGTGTGGAAATGCCTGATTTCCGTAGGTTGCACTATAGCTAGGGCACGAAATTTCCATAGGTTGCATTATAGCCAAGTCGCGATGACCTTAGTACGTGGGAAAAATGAGCATTTTTCTCGATTCTTCTAGAAGGAGAAGGTTCTATGGTGAGGTGGCCTCCAAATGGTTTCAATATTACTCACTTTCATGATTTAGTGGGATCATCCTAACCTCCTCACCTTATCGTCTTCAACTTATAAAAGGAGAGGAGCTCTCATGAAGAAAGTTAGATGGATTTGTCTTGGAATTATTATCTTGGTTATAGTGGCTTTGAGATTTTCTTTTGTCAAGATAGATGTCAGATATATAGTCTCAGAATTCTTGGATCAAAAGTGTGTGGGAAGCAAGGAACTATTGGAATGAACCTTACAACATCAAGGCATCTGGTTGTAATCTCTCTTCATATTATTAATATAATACAATGGCATGTTTATTTCCCATAGAATTATCTTTATTTTATTGCATAATTCCTTGATCATATGCATAGGTTGTCATTGAATATACTCTCTCTGCTTTCACTTTGGTTGGTTTGTGTCTCACTGCAGGATCAGTATCACAAGAGCATTGGAGCGAAACAGGAACAACAAAGACATAAGGAAGCCACATTTAAATTTATGTCTATCGTCTTTTGTTCGGTACTAAATTTGATGATTAGAGCCTAGGGAAAGCACCATGTCCTGTCATGTTTTGTTCTAGATCTAGGTGGATCTAGGGGGATTAGTCTATGTCCGCATTCATCGATTTACTCGATAACAAAATTGGCGACCATACTGGGGAACCGAATGTTTTCCTAGTTTTCCTTATTTTCTTGCTTTGACTGCTTGGTTTTTGTTTTCTGAGTCACTAGAAGATCCAGCTTGACACTTTGACTGTTAAACTTCACTAGAAAACCTTCTCAATTTTTTATTTTTTCCATTTTTGTTTGATTTTCGCACCCTTCTTTGAGGGACAATGCGGCGACTTAGGATTTCTACGCCATACCTATTTAGACCACTGTAGAAACTTCGCACCCTACCCATTTTTGGCCTGCGAAAATCAGTGATTTCCGCACTTCGTTAGTCTATAGCCCGTGGAAATTGTGAAATCTTTTATTTTTGATGGTTTTTCCTTACCCAAACCTTGTATTTGGTTTTGGGGTGAATTTTTGGGTTTGATTATGATCTGTTTATAGCCTTCTTGACAACTTTGAAATTTCTTTTAGCCAACTTTGCTTTGTTTTCTCTTGAAAGATTTGATCTCTTCCATTGAGTGTCTTTCAATTACAAAGCCTTGTTTTTCTTTAGAATTGTTTAGTGAAAAGAACACTTCTTTTTCTAGATAACTTGTGTTAAAAGATAAACTTTGTTTGGGTTGTTTTTGTTTTGAAGTGATTTGTTATTGCTTTTAGCTTCTTTGAAACAAAAATATTATTTCTTTGTTTTCATTAGATTGGGGGCATCCTTGCATTTGAAGTAGTGAAATTGCATGATTTTTGGTCTTAAATTCTTAAAGCATTTCCCCCACATGGTCCGGGGGGCGTGAATCGTGTATTGGTGTATAGTTTGTTTGTATCATTTCTTGAAAATCATGATATTGATGAGTTTAATAAAATTTTGGGACATTGTACATTTGGTAATGAAAAATGTTTTATCCTTCTCGTAGCATAGATTTCATCGAAATGAAAAGATTGCATCTTCATCTCTTTGCATAAATTTTGAGTCGGTCAAAACACCATCTTGTCCACTCCATTTTCCTCTTGAGTAACAACAACCATAAAATAAAGCATTTATAAAAATTGAATATACATTTTTTATATTTTTTGGTATCACACCTACATTAGATTAGATGTAGGGCTTTAGAATAGGTGTGAAAGATAACTTTCCAAAGCTGCAAACGAACATAGAATCTTGAGCTGGGGAGTGGTGAAATCTACTTATTACATTTTGTCTTGAGAAGCCCTTCTAACACAAGGGTCAATCACGAGTTCTCATTGAGATTGGCAGAGTTACTCACCCTGCTTTGTTGGTCTTGGTGTAGATATTGTTCATATTATAGGGGTCACTTGAAGGTATACCCACAATGATGAGTGGAAGCCTTTCAAGTTGATTTCGGGCTAGATACCCTGCCTTTGTGTGTGGATCGGACTGTCAATTGTTTCCCTAGGAATCACTATAGTAATTGGTAACCTTAGTGGCCTATCTCTTTAGGGTCTATACACAAGGTGACTGTGGAGGGGCAGGTCTTCATGGTACCTGGAATCGACGTTGGCCAAACTCACTCGGGCTCCTTGGAGGGTATACACACGTTTATGTGTGGGAGCTTGCACCAAGGTGTAAGTCCATTAAGTAGGTCATCAACATAACTTTTCCACCTGCTCTATATCAGCCCCTTCTTACATTGTTCCCGCGACGTTGGATTTCATCACCAACTAGTGAGATCATTGTGAAAAGGTTTTGTTTGCTTGCTTTCTTACTAGATTTTTAGCGTGTGTTGTTTGTTTTTCCTAGTGGAATCTATATTGGATTTTTATTTTAATGGCACCAGTTACCGAAATGACCAATGAAGGAACCCCTGCTATAGGGGAATCTTTTGTTTTTCCTTCTTATGGAAACATTGGTCCTCCTCACATCGCTACTTTGAGCCTTCCAGGTCTCACTATTGGATTTTCGGTGTGGTTGTTTTCCACTCAGGTAATCCCAAATGCAGTAAGTGCTTCGGTCATAAGAACTTCCCCCCAAGAACATAAACCTCATATTTATCCTTCACTGTCCTCACCAGTAAGATCTTTCTCACCTTCTCCACTTTCAAGTTCTTCTTCCATTTCATATTCTTCATCGAGTAAAATCTCTAAATCTAGTAACTCGTTGAATAAGAAGAAGAAGAAAAGGATGAATAAGAAGAAGAAAAATAATCAAGGATCCAAACTTCCAACCACTGCCAGACATGTTGGAAAAAAACCAGTTACTGTTAATTGCACTGGCACTGTTGATGATGTCAATATCACCCAAACAACCCGTAAGCCCAGGTACCCTTGCAGGATTTGCAAGGGTAGACATCTTCTTAAGGATTTCCTTGGTCTATCTAAGGTTATAGAAGCATTCTCTACACACCATCGCCAACCCATGTCATCGGCCTCTAAACAACATGTTGATGACCCCTCATCAACTAGTCAAAATACCGTTGGGAAGAAGAAAAGTAGAGCCAAGTTCCCATGCATGTTATGAAAAGGGTGTCATCTAACTTACCTTTTCCCTCATTGGATGAAGCCTCGAAATTACTAGAAGACATGACTGTTTCATAGCCTCACCTTCTAGCTGCTTATCACAAGCTTACTCTCAACCCACCTGTAGTTGATGGAATGGTTAATCCAGTACCTTCATCAGTCAATACGGTTGATCATGTCATCAATTTGGTCACATCCTTAGTTGAACAAGTTGACAAAGTGGTTGATCTGCTCCCATCCAATCAATCCCACTCTCCCACCAAAGAGTGAAAACCAAGTGGTCGATCCGATTTCCTCCTCAATCGATCCCACTCTCTCATTAGAGAGTGAAACCAAAGTGATCGATTCGTCTCCACCCATCGACCCCATTCTCTCTTTGGAGAATGAAACCCAAGTGGCCTATTTGACATCATTATCAGTTGATCCTACTCTCCCATTAGAGAGTAAACCCGATATTTCTCACATTTTTCTTGTTGATACAGAGTCTACCGTACTGAGGGGCATTCCTCCTTCTCTCGTGGAACCTCCTCCAAGTAATGAGACCATCCTTTTTAATTGGGGTGTGCTAACTGGACCTCATCTTCCCTCTCACATTCCTTTCCATATTGAAATACAGGTTTTTGGTCAAGATGTTCCTCAGATGTTGGTAGATGAAGGTGCGTCCGTTAGTGTTTTGTCCTCTCTTGCTTGGCAAGCTTTGGGTTGTCCTCATCTTGTGCCAATTACGCAGAATTTGTTAGATTTTAATAGAAGAACCAGTCAACCTTTAGGGACCCTTCCTTAGTTTCCTGTAACTTTGGGAGGGAAAAATGTATTTATTGATGTCATGGTAGTCCAAGATCCCTTGGATTTTTCTTTACTCCTTGGGCGAGATTATGTCTATTCCATGAAAGCTAATGTGTCCACTCTTTTTTGTGTGATATCTTTCCCTCACGATGGAAGAAGTATGACTATTGATCAACTTTCATTCATCGGTCCTGACTGGATTACCTCCCTAAATGGTTATTATATGCAGATGGTATTGCCCCCGCCATATGTTAATTATGTGGCGTTGTCTCCCGTGACTTCAACTTCTGATGATTTGGATCTGGTAGTTGACATGGTGATATCTTTGATCAGAATTTTAGAGCCCGATCTCTCTACCCCTATTGCAGCCCTTGACATATGTTCCTTCTAGAGTGTGTTTCTTCCATCGAGTGAAGATATCTTGGAAGCTATGATTGGTTTTTTCCCTTGACATGGTGTCCTTCCAGAGCATTGTCCTCTTGGAATCCGTGATCAAGAAGAGCATCGAGCATGATTTTCTGATTTCAAGCTCATTAGAAAATGAAACCAACGTCGAGCATGATTTTCTAATTTCAAGCTCGTTAAAAAATGAAATCATCTTTGAGCACAATTTTCTGATTTCAAGCTCATTAAAAAATGAAACCAGTTATGAGGATATTTTTTCGCATCTCTGTAGCAACCTCGTTAAAAAAATGAAACAGAGCTTATGAGCATAGTTCATGTTTATTTTGCAATTGAACGAAACAAAGCTTGGGGGGCAATGCTTCCAACCTCTAGAATTCATGCTGAAGTTGAGCCACTAGCTCCTTAAGCTGGGGGCTAAGTACCAACCATTTGTTGGGAAGTCACAAACATAGTTTTATATGGTTCAAGATTGTGTAAAAATGAAACAACCTACCTCAAGCATACTTTCCTCGGGTTCAATCTTGTGGAAAAATGAAACCAGGTCCAAGCATAGTTTTGTTTAGTTTTTAAGCTTGTGTAAAAATGAAACCAGTTCTAAGCATAGTTTTGTTTAGTTTTTAAGCTTGTGTAAAAATAAAATCTATCCCAAGCATACTTTTGTTTTGTTTTAAAGCTTGCGTAAAAATAAAAACAATCTGAAGCTTAGTCTTTGTTCTTTCTCATGCTTGTAAATACATGAGAATAAGTTACTGAGATTAGTATTTGTTCTTTCTCATGCTCGTAAATATGTGAGAATGTAACCAAGTGTAATTTTATCACTTTTTCAGACTCGTAAAGGTTATACGAAAAAGGAACCCCCTGAAGTTCCCTTTAAGCTCTTTTACACTCTCTAGACATGAAAAGATTGTCGAGTGACCTTGTTATTTTCACGCTTGTTAAAGTATTTGAAGAAAATGTCTATTGAGCAATAGTTTATCTCTTTTTGGGTCTCATCAGACTACTTTACAAAAAAGGAACTGAGAGAGTTCTCTTTAAGTGTTTTTAGACTCTCCAAACATGAAAAACCCCTGAGTTTTCTTTCTTTGGACTCATTAAACAAACATTGAAAGGCCCATATGGGACCGAACCACTCCTTACTAGGGTTCATTAAACATACTCTGAGGGAATCATCCGAAATATGAGCTTACATTACAAGAATATGTTATCCTCCTCAAGATTGTGTAAAAATAAAGAGGTACTCGCCAGTAATGGTGGGGGGGAAATTGGGAAAGAAATGTGTATAAACATGTATTCCATGGAAGAGTCTCCTTTGAACATGATACCCTTTCACTCGCTTTGTGTCTAGGTTGGAAAATTAGCTTGTCCCTTGATCATACTCCTTTATAAGATTACAAATCAGTCTGTGATCCCTGTTGTTGAGTTAGTTTTTCCAAGACAATTGTTGTGTCGTCAATATGTTCAAAAATAAGTTCAACCCAAAAATCGTTCTATTGTGTCGGCCATTTCTACAGTCCTTAATACTTCTATTGCGTCGATCATCCCTGATTCAGTCCTGAATCACTTTCTACTCTGGTCTACTTCAAATATTGTTACCCGTTTCGTGTCATTGATGGGGCATACATTAAGGCCCTCCAGTGACGAGTATTTTCCTGTCAAATTCAACTCATTATCCAGGAATTAGACTTAGAAACTAATTAGTACCTTGGAACTTGCATGCCTTAATGACAAGTTTCCTTGCTTTTGACAGTGGGTATTCATTGTTAACTTCTGATCAGGTGATTCCGCCAAGTGTTCGACTTCAGCTCATTAATTCACATCCGTTGGATTGGATTGTACTAGTGTACCTTGGGAGTAATTGACATTAATGGTGATTTACCTCGCACTTGTTAACGGTATACACTAATGACCGGTAATCAAGTGGTTTCTACCATGTTCAACTTAAACACATGTATTCACATGGTTAGATTCATACTATAGAGTGGTGGAGATGAAGACCCTGAATCTTTTCTCACAGATTTAGGTTGCATTGGAGTATATTTATTTTGTAGTGTTGCGCATATCCACATTGTATGTCTCGTGGCTATGTTCAAGTTTGAGTCTTTAACACATAGATCCACGATGTATTTTTGGTGGCTATGTTCATATTTGATTCATATTGGCATGGATCCATGGTGTATGTTTGGTGGCCATGACCTATCTTACTTGACATGGATCTTCGCATGTCAAAATTTATGCTTTGAGTCATTTGTATTCTGAGTATGGCAATGGCTACCTCAGTGATGATATATTTTTGTACTGTGTTTCCTTGTTTCTTGACAGGTTTCTGACCGACGTGTTCCTTGTTCCCTACACACACTCGACAAAGTATATCATCTATCACTCTGTTCTAACTTCATACTTTGGGGGGATCTCTGTTACACATTATTTTCCTCACCCTCATGATCGTTAATGATGTAAACCTCATTTTCCCTTCAGAGAGGTCAGTGGCCTAAATTCTTGAAGAAAGAAGGGAGAAGAACTTTCCTTGAGATAAGAAGTTGTGTTTTCCTATGTAAAAACCCTATTTTGGAGGATTTTTGCGGGCTTCACCATAGATGGAGTGCGGAAATGCCTGATTTCCACAGGCTGCATTATAGCTAGGGTGCAGAATTTCCACAGGCTGCACTATAGCCAGGTCACGAAGGCCTTTGTACGTGGGAAAAATGATCATTTTCTCGATGCTTCTAGAAGGAGAATATTCTATGGTGAGGTGGGCTCTGAATGGTTTGGATCTTACTCACTTTCATGATTTAGTGGGATCATCCTAACCTCCTCACCTTATCCTCTCTAACTTGCAAATGGAGAAGAGCTCTCATGGAGAAAGCTAGTTGGATTTGGATTGGAATTATTAGCTTGGTTAGAGTGGCTTTGAGCTTTGCTTTTGTCAAGATAGATGTTAGATCTATAGTCTCAAAACTCTTGGATAAAAAGTGTGTGGGAATCAAGGAACTGTTGGAAGGAACCTTACTACATCAAGGCATCCGATTGTAATCTCTCTTCCTATTATTTAATATAATACAATGGCATGCTTCTTTCCCATATAATTATATTTATTTTATTGCATAATTACTTGATCATATGCATAGGTTGTCATTGAATATACTCTCTCTTCTTTCACTTTGGTTGGTTTGTGTCTCACTACAGAATCAATATCACAAGAGCACCAGAGTGAAGAAGGGACAACAAGGACATAAGGAAGCGATATTCAAAGGTATGTCACTCATCCTTTCTTTTATGATAGATTTGATGATTAGAGCCTAGGGAAAGCACCATGTTTTGTCTCATTTTGTTCTAGATCTAAGTGGATCTAGAGAGATTAATTTATGTCTACATTTATCAATTTATCCAATAACACCATCCTCATTATATTATCTTCTGCTAGTGCGCTATCTGGAATTGTTTAAAAGAATTCCTTAATTCTTTTCTCTAGTTTATCTGCGTGTTGTTTTTCCTCCTCGTGTTTAATCTGAACTTCTTTTAGGACTGTCTCCAACACCTCCTTCTCTTACTTGGCTATCTCCAAGTGTTTTGCATCCATCCTTTCCCTTGATTTCACTTCTTATGCCACACTCATCTGTAACTTATATAGTTCCTTTTTGGGGATCTTGGATAACACCAAGTCTAATTGTTCCACATCCTTCAAGGGTCATTGTGCAATTTTCTCATCTAATTGTAACATATTTTGACTTATCCTAAACATCACACTTCCCATTATTTTTTTTTGCACTGTCTCCATTTCTTAATGTATGGGTACCTATTGCACTGTACTTCTATGATGTGTGACAATGATCTATAATCTCTCCAGAACTTCTTTAACTTCCATTATATTTGTCACAAGTTCTTCTCTTTGAGATTATACGACATAGATTGCTTCTTCTCCTCGATATTTTACCTTATCTGCTATTAACTTTACATCATCTTCTGTTGTTGTGAGCTCAATGAGATTCTCCTGTTCCTTCATATTCTTTCTTTGATATCCCATATCCATGGTTGATTTCCTCTTTTCAATCTACGCAAATTTTGTTACCTCTAGTATACTTCCAATCCTTGTATCCTAAATTGAGATTACATCTTTCTTTCTTGCTTATCCCTTTGTTATTTCCATGCTATTTGTTCCTAGCACTGAGGCTCTTGGTGTTGTTTATTTATTCTTTGGCTTCTTTGTTGTTGTACTAGTAATTGTACATTTTTTTCACTCTACTTCTTTTCTAGTATTTGTTGCAGGGATGCTAGACTTTTGTGATGTGCTAGCTTCTACCTTCTCTTTACCATTTTATCCTTTCTTAACTACCATTGGCACCTTCCATTGATCTAGCCATTCTATGAGTACCCATTGGATTTATTCTATTGTAATTAAATAGTGCATCCTGAACCATGTTTTCTTAGGGTCTCTTCTAGCTTGTATCCATGTGTTATTCTTGGATTCCTTAAAGTTGGATATCCCCTCACGATCCTTCACCACTTCAGGTGAAATTTTCCAGGTATTTGCAATCTTCTCCTGCATTTCTTGAATATACATGCCAAAAATGCTTGAGTTGTATTTTCTCTACTTGACATCTATGTTGTGTCGCAGGTTTCATATCTCAATGTTCCACATCTTCCTGTTCTTTAAAAAAACATTGAGAACTTTGGTTTTTCCCATGCCTCCAAGGATATCAAAATCAACAATAAGGAATAGTGGAACTCCATTTCAACATCCTGTGCATCCCTGTAGTATTCTAATAAAAGGTTGAGCAAATATGACACCCGACTTAGAAATGTACCCTTTGTGCACTGCATAGTTGTTGCCACCACCCCTATAGGTTCCTCTTCCTTGCGGCATTTTCTTAGTATATTGTAGGCCATCAATTTCACTGCAAATCAGGTAGTTGGGTCAATGATATTCATAATGATGATCCATTTGTTTCCTCTGTATGTGCCAAAATTTTCCTTCACTTCCTTTGTAATGAACTTCTCCTTCATTTTATCATCGAGTTATTGCTCTGACTTCACCCCATCTATTGGTAAACCTATCAACTTATCAATTAGGTTGACATATATTAGGACAAGTATGTCCATCCATAAAACCCTCCATGTACGTGCACAAAAAGTTGTTTCACGTATGCATTTACATATTTCCCCCTTTTGAAGTGATCAATTTCCAATAAATTCATTATGTCGGAGTTGTAAATTCTTACTATGCATTGTTTAGGATCCATAATTGGGATTCATTTCAATGTTGACCCCCTGTTTTCCATATAAACTTCTTGTGCAAGATATAGGAACTTGACGACCTTTTTTATATCATGATTGGCATACCATAATTTGGGAAAACATACCAACATATCTTCCATAATGATGATTAAGTTCATAATGTGGGGCACTGGCAACAAAATTTATGTTTGTGTGCACGCTGATGTCATTGCTTCCCTTTTCCTTGACAACCCTATTGTTGTTTCTTCTAAGGTTTCATCTTCTTGAATTTCCTTGTCTGTGGCATGGTCATCCTCTACTTCTGGGTTTTCCTCTACTACAGGTTTATGTAAGTCTATGTTATCACTATCATCTTTACCCTATTCTCCCTCTACATTTGTTGCTCCTAGGTTTTATGTGCTAGGGTTTGCTCCATCCTAGGGTTTTAGCCTTGTGTTTCTTGGTTGACTTCCATTGCTTCTTATATTGTTTTTATTCTTTGATCCACATCATACTGATTGATTCAATCTTTGTATTTGGGATATCATCCACATTGACCACTGTAGTGATTTATTTAAGCGGTGTGTTAGTGCTATGGGTCCTTTGTGTGAATTGACTTGGTCCTTCGAACTTTGGCGACATTGTTTTCTTAACTTTGGGAATAATTTTATTGTAGATATCGGTTGGGTTCTTCACAAATTCTCACTTACTCGGAATTTTTTTGCGTTGTCGCTATTTTCTCAAAAATCAAAAGTGTTTTCCGTTTACCCTTCTTTTTCCTTTTTATAGAATTTGTCATAAATGCTCTGACGCACCCTTCCTTTTTCGTTCACCAATTTTTCACTTTTCTAGTCATTTCCTATCCCATCACACATTGTTTACTTTTCCCGCATGAAGTCTCTTGAATTATGTCACATCAATTTAATTTATGTTGTGTGCTGTCATTTTCAGGTGTTTGTCTACCACTTATTCCTCTAACTACTTCTTTTAAGCTTTTTCTTCATTTTTCTACTTTTTCTTTTCTTTTTCATCTCTTTCTTTCTACTATATACATTATGTATAGTTCTACTTTCTATGTTGTAATCACTGAGGGCTAGAGGGTCGACTGTCCCTGTACATTTTTAGTTAACTACCATTCACCAGTCCTTGAAATCCATTTCTTGCTAAGTCCTCCAGCTGTACAACACATCCATCTATGAAAATTTTTATCTAGTATGGCCCTAGCGAATGCATTCTAATTTTCCCTGGGTGTCGCAAATATTTGTTGTCATAGAGGAGAATTAGATATCCTACTTGGAAGTTCTTCTTCTTAATATGTCTATCATGCCATGCTTTATCTTTTTATTTCTATACTTCTTGATGGAAACAAGCTATGACTTTTTATTCTTCCAATTCCTTAAGTTGAGCCAAACTTTCTTGTATCATGCCTATTTCTGTCAAATCTATAATTATTGCAATGCATAGACTTGGTATCAAATAATCTAAAGGAACTACTGCTTCTTATCCACACACCAACATATAAAGGGTGTCTTCCCTATTAGCTTCTTGCATGTAGTTTTGTAATCCCATAGTACTATCGGTACCTTCAAATCCCAGTCATCCATGTTCACATTAAAAATATTTATCAAGGTATTCTCCAATATCTTGTTAAACACTTCAACTGTTCTATTAGCTTGAGGGTGATATGGAGTGCTCTTTTGGTGATGTATCTAGAATTATTCTAGCATTTCATCAATTGTGTTGTTAATAAAGTGAGTCCCATGATCACTCATTAATATTATTGGACATCCAAACCTTGTCACTACATGCTCAAATAAAAATCGCGTTGCAATCTTTACACTGCAATCCTTCACTGTTTTTTCCTCAACCCATCTGGTCAAGTATTTTATCGCTGTAATAATAAATCTAGCTCATGATCTTCTTGATCATGGATTAATTGGACCTACAAAGTATAATTCCAAATTATTAAATACTTGTAAAGTAAATTGAGGTCTTAATGACATCTCATCCCTCCTGGATGGCTTCCCAACTCTTTGACATGCATCACAATTTTGGCAGTACTCCTATGAATCCTTGTGAACTATTGGCCACCATAATCCTGCATGCAACACCTTCTGTGCAGTGGATATACATTCATAGTGTCCTCCAATAATTCCTTCATGTTATTCTACTAAAATAATAGGCTTTCCATACTCCATCACACATCTCATCAAAATTATATATGCTCCAAGCTTGTATAAATGACCTGCAATCAATTGGTAGTCTGCAACTCTGACCACCAATTTTTTTTCTACGCAGTAGTAAATTCTCTTGGTGCAAATATTATACTCAAAAACTCAATAATGTCAACAATATACTCATAATCTATCTGTACTCAAAACAATTGTGCATCTAGAAATTTGTCTTCAAACTTGTTGGGTTCTTCTCCATTAGTTATCCTAGATAAGTGATATGGTCATGTATTCAATCTTCCAGGCTTCACAACAACTTCAAATTCAAACTCTTGGAAAAACATTATCCATCTTCATATCCTTCCCCCCAACAACGGCTTATTGACTAAGTATCTAAGAATAGAATGATCTGTAAACATCTTGAAATGTTTCCCTAACAAGTAATTACTATATGTATGCAGGTCATACACCATGGATAATCTTTCCCTTTATGTAGTGTTGTAGTTTTGTTATGAATATGATAACTTTCTCCTTGCAAATTCAATCGAGTGATCTATATCACCTTATCCTTGTTTGGTCAATACTACTCCTAATGTTATTTCTTATGCATCCACATGAACATGAAATTATTTTTCCCAATCTAGAAACTCTAAAATAAACACAACAACCACATTCTCCTTCAAAATATCTAAACTCTGCTAACATTCATCATTCCACTAATACTTAGTGTCCTTCTACAACAACTTCTCCATTGGTGTAGTAATCTGTGCATATCATATTATGAACTTCCTGTAATACCTTGTATGTCCAAGTGTACTCTTCAAATGACGCACTGACTTTGGTGGTGGTAAGCTAACTATGACAACAATTTTAGCAAGATCAACTAACAAACTGTTAAGCCCTAATATTGGCTCATTACCCCTTAAATGGGGCATATTATATTAGTAATGTTATTTTATTTATATCATCTTTAGGCCATTAGTTGTAATTATACCTCCTAGTCTCCTATATATACCAAGGAGACATTTTCATTTTGAATCAT
>JZKD02S0556341.1:1450663-1463552 GCA_000966675.3 Picea glauca | reverse complement strand
AGGAGACATTTTCATTTTGAATCATCTTGTACTTGAACATTTAAGTGGGGTAAAAGGAGGTTTCCCCCTCGAAGAGGATTATTATCTGAAATTATCTCTTTTTCAAGGCGTTGAGCACTTTTTATGAGGTTTTTCTATGCTATATTGATAATCGGTTCTTAACACAAACCCTGTTTACACACCACATGCCCTAACAAAATACCAAAAGGTGCACTGAAAATGAATTTCTTAATAATTAATGAAATATGACATTGTCTACATCTGTCCAACATCAGTATTAACACTTCAACATGATCCTTCAGTAAACTAAACAATTTCCAATCATCCAAGTAAACTTCCAAAAACTCGTGAATAAAGTATTTAAAGGTTGCTACTACTAATCTAAAAAAAATTGCAGGCACATTCTTCAACCCAAATGGCATAACTTTATACTGAAATGATCCCCATTATGTAGAAAATGTTGTCTTGTGTCCATCTTTCGGTGCTATGCTAATCTGATGATATCTTGAAAACCCATCTGTAAATGCATGAGCTTCTTGACCTCCAACATTCTCCAACACCTCATCTGTAAATAGGGTAGGAAAAGGATCGTGTAGGCAAGCATAATTCAATTTTATCAAATCTACACAAATCCTGATCCCTCCTTGCTTCTTTTCCTACACCAGCATAGGACTGATCCATTCTGATTCTTCCACAGGTTCTATGACACCATGCTCTAACATCTTATCAATTTCTTCCTTCACTTTCTCCTTTTATATTGGGTTCAATTTGTAAGGTCTCTATCTTATAGGTCTGACTTCTTGCTTCAAAGGGATATTCATTTCTCCTAAATCCCCTTCTAATCCCTTCATCTCTGAAAATTTTGTTGGAAACAAATCACAATACTTGCACAATAATTCTTTGATTCTTTCTACTGTTCAATTTCCCAATAATATCCAATGTTTGAAATCTTTTGGTTTTTTGCAGTTCCAATGTTTACCTTCTTAATCTTCAATGGCGGAACATAATCTTCTAAATATAGTTTTGGACCTTCTACTTCCCTTTCTCCTTCAACTTATGGGATCTGTATATTGCACAGATTTTCTTCTACTGGATCTTCTTCTTTCGCGACATGATAACAGTGTAGAAACTTTCTAACTATCTTTCTAATCTGATTCTGATATGTTGGGGATTATTTGAAAGTCTATTTATTCAAATATATCGTCTCTTACCACCTTCAAAGTTGTATATATCTATGTAATTTCATTCTCAAAGGAAAATGTAACTATGAAATTCGGTTGTATATCTTCCTAGTTTGCAGTTTCTTTGCGGTGTTCTTGTTCTGTGCACCATTTATTTGGAATGCCTTCTAATGTGGGAATAAAATGATGTGGCCATTATTCTGGTGGTACTAATCTCCATTTAACCATGCACTTATCTACATTCTCTTTAGTTTTTCCAAATCCATCATATTTCTCTAAAACTTTGTTCTTCTACACTGCACCGAATCTGATGCGCAATAACCTACTGCACTGAAACCAATTGTTGATCTTCTCCTCATGTGTACTCCACCATCAAGTAGGGGTAGATTTAAGATAATATATAATACTATTAATCTTTTATTTTCTACTACTTCTAATTCAAACTTCATTAAAAATTCTTCTAAGTCATTCAAACCATAAAAAGTAGGAGTCGCTCTTACCTATGAACCAATCCATCGTAGCGCGCATGTAATTCTAGCACATATTCTGGTGGATAATTCATGTAGTCATTGCTTCCAGTTCTCCATTCCCGTGTCAAACTATTAAGAACAAGAAATAATACTCCTCCAACTGAGCATGTCATTTGCAGTTGGGTTGATAAAATCTTCTCTACATGTGGTTGTTTTGTATAATTGATTTACATCTTCTATAAGAATATTGTTTATCGTAGGTTACACATACCTTCCTCCTTCTGAGGGATCCAATGTGACAATGAATCTATATTCTCTAGATTCAAATATTATCTTCCTTGTCTTCAAGTTAATAATAGTTTGGTTATCAAAATCCCAATCTATACCCAACAATGTTGGATATGGCGAAGTATTATCGACTATGTCAATGACTTCAAAGTCTTCCATGGTGCACACACCATCTAGGTCTACTAGAATCCCTTTCAACCTTCCAATTGGCACCACTCTATGTTGATTTTATATCTTCAACTAAATATGTGAATAACCCAATTGAGGTTCTCCCATAGCTTCCGAAGTATTCTTTGGCAAAACATTGACTTTAGACCCTAAGTCTAGTATAATATCCCCCATATTGAAATATCTTATGTTTTCATTCAAAATGAATTATCTACTTGTTATTATATTCTTCAGGACCTGATTCACTATCTTTACCCTTTATTCCCCAGGATGACACTTTTCTAACATATTTTGAAATATTTGTAAAGAGTTTCTATCATTAATCAATTTTACACATGACCCCAAAAAAAATATTAAGTTACTTACTTGCGCTGAAGGATTCTCTTTGTTGGTATGATCAAATAATGGAGGAATGTCATACACTGGTATCTCATTTATTGGTTTTGTTCCTAAAGTAGAAGCAATATTTTCTTTCAGGATCTCCTGCCTATCTTCTTTGAATATCTCTTTTTCTTTGTGCACATCAAACTTTTGTTCAAGTGTGGTATTCTTCCTGACCCACTAGTACAGATCCTAATCCTTATTTATTGCATCTTCTCTTATCTTAGCTCTACCTCTAGTAACTATGTTGATATTATTCCCATCCTCTTCTCTATTTTACACTGCAATCCATTGTACCTTCTGATTATTCTTGTTTCTCTTGTCCTATATCTTTGTCAACAATGTCATACAATATTTTGTTTCATGGTTTATTGCATGACAATACAAACATGTCATAAGTGGTTGTGGAAATTCTCTGGTATATTTCCTTGGTTTCTAAGAGTTGTGAAAAACTAATGGCCCTCGACCTCCTTCAAAGCCTCTTCCTCCATGACCTCCTCCTATGAATCCTCCTTTGTTACCCTGATTATATATTTGCAATGTATTATACTGAGGTCCCTCATTGTACTGCGACTATGCATTATTGTAATAAGGTGGCATTGCACACTATTGTGTGGGATTATACTGTGGTGGTCCTTGAAACTCTTACACATTATTTTATTCTAGTTTTACTTTGAATTGTTTTGTTTTTTTTGCAGGTTTTCCTATCATATGTTCATCCTATACCCTAGATGTATCTAAAATCATGTCTTTCATAATTTCCAAGGTTCTACAGTCGTTGTCTTCATGTCCAACTGACATACAAAAATTAAAAAATGTACACTTCGGTACTGTCTGATACTTCTGCACCATGGGAAAATGATAGGGATCATTCCCATGTGTTTTATAAATATCACGCCATGGTCATCCTGAAGATAAAGGGTTTGGAATATGTTGGGTATGTTTTATATTCTTTGCATGTGTGTGTGTGGGCACATCAGATTCGAAAACTGCGTCTAACGATCCCAAATTCCTTCACTCTTTGTGTCATGTGCACCAGGCGCTTTAATGGGGGGTCCCAGGGGGGATAGTTTCCCCCCCCCTTGGTTATGCACAATGTTTGGGGTAGCACCCTGAAATTAGTTTTCAGGCAGTTTTTTCTATTTTAGCGGATTTTTCTATTTTTTAGCGGTTTTCTAAATTAATCCTAGATTAAGGGATTAGGGTTTTGGTAGCTACGAAATACCTAAAATATTGTATATATTGTATGGTGAATGGTTAAATTAATACAATGAATATTTGAAAGTTGCAACACAAGATAAGGTTGGTTTTCTCCCAGTTAATGGTTTCCAGCGTAAATCTTTGTGTACTATGTGTATGAGACATTGATTAATTTATGTTTTTCTTAAGAATTTGTATGCATTTATTTGTTGAAATAATGTAACTGCAAAGAGTATTCTATTTATTATTGATGTATTATTCATTAGATCAATCCCCTTTTGTGGATTGATCATGTCAGGTATTGTAAATGACCAAATCCCCTTTTGCGGATTGGTCAAATCCTAATTGTAATATGCTAAATGAGAAGTCGGCCCCCAGAATAAATTAAAGTGGTTATAACCACCGAGATTGAGAAGTCGGCCCTGCCAGTGAAAAGACACCTCAGTTCAGCACCTGCCAGATTGTATAAATAAGAGAGGCCAATGCCTCATTTATTCACTCACTCACTTGTTCATCAGAGAACAAGTTTGGAGCTTTAGTTAGAGAAGAAGGAAGAGAGAGAGAGGCACATTCTTGGGAGAGGACTTTCTGTAGTGTTTGGTTTATTCTCTTGGCATTGTATTGGCTATCTATATTAAGGAAGTTTTTGCTGGGTTTTCTCCCCCATGAGGGCTTCCCAGGATAAATGATGTGTCTCTTGTGATTGTGTATTTCTCAATGATACTATCTATGCTATGGTTATCTAGTAAATTGGAAAGAAACCTAATAATATCTTAAACCTTAACATAGTATCAGAGCTAAGTTGAAGAGAACATATTTCACAAGAAGAAGAAAAAAGTCATTGTTGTCGTACATGAAAATTAGGTATTTTTATTGAAGAAGATTTCTAGCCTCAAAGTCATATAGAAAAGTGAGCCCTAGCCCAAGGAACTCTTTGGCACCTTCAGTGCACCTTTTCAGTGGGAAGATCTCCCAGAAAGTGAAACCTTAGTTTTCAAAAGTACCAGAAGTACCATAAAACAAGAAGTATCAGAGTACCAGATGTACCAAAAAACTAGAAGTACCAGAGTACCAGATGTACCAGAAGTACCAGAAAACCAGAAGCAATAGTCCATAAATGCACTGGTCAAGTTTGAAGGGGAAAAATTTGGATTTTCAGAAATCTGATTGTACCAGCTTACTAGCCTCAACTCAGTGCATCTAGCCCCTAGACCAGAATTTCAAAATTTGAGGTTTTAAAAATTAGGGTTTCCTCATAAAACCCTAAGTTGCAGTTGCAGTTGCAGTCTCAGAATCAGTTGCAGTATCAATTGAAGTAGAAAATGTAGTACCACTTGCAGTCACCCTTGAAGTTTTTAGGAGTTGGTAATTATTACCGTTGCTACTAGATGGTGCCACTAACTGCAAATTCTATCAGAGGTATGTACCCACATATGTTTAAATTGTTAATATTTAAAGGGTATTTGCAGGAGAAGGGATCTCTTGCCATATACCTAGAAGGATCTCAAGATCCAACACGTTTAGAGGAATAATGCAACCCAGGTTTTATTACTATGATATGCATCTATTTGTTATGACATTATTTTGATCTAGGTTTCATGTTGAAGCAATGACCATCATACCAACATTTGGTCAAAGTTAAAGTCAAGGTATTATTATAACCCTAATTTGCACCATACATGCGTACCTGGCATCAGGCCATCTCAGATCCCTTCTTTGCCAAAGCACTGTTGAACAACTCTTTAAAAAAACTCTTTTATAAGGGCCCACACACCCTACTCCATTACTATATTCCTGTACACGCTAGCTGACCTAAAACAACCTGCGTGGACCGAAAAAAGCACGAAAAAAGGAAAGTTGTCAACAAAACACACAGCTTTGGGTGAGTTAACTGAAACTCTCGACCATGCATGGATGAGGGTTCATCCAAATACCTAGCTTCTTCTAGCCTATAAAATAAGGGTTAGGGGTCCCATTTGGAAGAGGAGAACAAGAGTAAAGAAAATCTGCCCAATTGCACATTCCCATTATCCCAAACCTTTAGCCATCCTTGTACAATAAGAGATACGAAGCAAAGAAGTTGGAGGACATTTGAAGAGGAGCCCAGGATCAGGTTCACGAAGTAGTGGTCGGTCTCGACATTATAAGTTGATTCATTAAAGTCAATAATAAATAAATTCTTTTCTCATCCCACTATATGAGTTCTTCATAGTTTAGTAAATATATGTTTGAATCTCTAACCCATTAGTCTGTAGGTAAAATGCATGTGTATTTTGTTTCTTGTTTTGTATGCAGGTCAACCTTGGGAGGGGAGCTGCTAACAAGCGATCAATCATGAAGAAGGATCGACATCGAACGTCTAGAACAAGGTATGTTGATCTAACCATGTATTTGCTGAAAAAAATGGGGATTAGGTCTGGGGAAAAAGGTAGAAAGTAGGTTTCTTTTGGTCATATCTGCATGCATAATATAACCCTATTTTCTAGTCCGTAGGGGGATTTCCCACCACAATAGAATTGGCGACCATACTAGGGAGGTCTCTAGGGTTCCTGGGAATATTTTTGGGTAGTTTTAAAACACTGGTTTTCTTTCCTTTTTTTTGAAGCTTCTGCAAAGTCTGACCTGGAAGAGAGTCTGGTCTTCCATACTAGCTATCTCTATTATTTTTTTGACTGTGTTTTTTTGAGACCCACAGAGGTACACGTGAACTGCATAAGGTTTGCATGTGTGTACCCGTGCCCTACTTTCTTACAGCCTGCGTGTAAATGCTAGCTGAAGAAGTAACAATAGCGTGTAGATTCCAGAAAATTTTGGAGGTAGTCATCCTCTTCCCTATCATAATCAACAATTCTCAGGGGTTTTCTGGAACTCTTTCTATTCTTGGTTGTTTGCAGTCTTATCTCAGATTGGTTTGTTTTACGAATTTTTCCTTACATTGTTTTCCTTTTTTCTGTTAAAGAGAGTGTCTAAGACTTCAAGAGATCCTGGTTCTCAATATCAGTGGTCTCTTCCTAGTTTGGATTGTCTATTTTTATTTTGTTTCAGATTTTTAGAGGTACACATGGCCTGTATAAGGCCAGCACGCGTGTACATGCCTGATGGCTCTACACAGCTCGCGTGCACACGCTTATTGTTGGATTGCCAGTAGTGTGCTTGTGCAGGATAGTTTTTGTTGAGGGTAGGGAAGTCATCCTTTCCCTTGACGAGATTTATACCTCTTAGGTTTTTGAATCTCATTCCTAGAATTCAGTAGCTTAGGGTTTATCTTAGCCTTAGCTTGCTTTTTTTTTCATTTAAAAGTTGTCATAAAAAAAAAAATTCTTTAGGGTTTTTAGACAAGTGTGGGAGTCCTTTTTTAAGTTGCTAGTGTGTGATTTATTGAAGTTATTCTTTGTGATCTGTGATTAGGCCAGAATTTTTCTTGGTTTTTTACTTGTTGATATTTTTCCTTTTTTCTTTGTCAGCATTCAAATTGAAAAAAAAAAGTCTCTTTCATTTTTGTGTTTGGTTGAAAAGTGTGGTTTTGCATTAGTAACCAGGGAAAAGTCTTTGCGTTTTTAATTTATTGATAGTTTACTTAGATCATAAGTAGCTCGTATTCGATTGAAATCCTTCTTTAAGTTTGTTGATTCAAAAGATCTTATAAAATAAAAAACAAAAATTTTTGAAAAGTCATTGAAAATTTGCGTTAAGTAAAACTTTTTTGTTTCCATCTTTCTGTTCATTTTTTACTTTCATCTTTCAAACATCATTAGTTCCACTTTCATACCCCTTGACATAAGACAAGCCATAAAATTAACGCTAAATCTAAAATTTATTAGAATTTTATGTTTGTAGGGTTAACCAACTAGTTCAGGATTATGGCCTTAGATTAGGTTGGAGAGGAAACTCTTCAAGGCCATTAAAATCAAACATTGGAGTCTGAGTTAGGGAGTGTCCAAGTCCAATATCGTGAAATTTATCTAGGACCCCCCTCTAACAAAAGGGATAAACATGAGGTTGTTTGCAGAAAGGTAGCAGAGATAACCCCTCCAAAGATGGACCAATCGTAGTGGAGAACACATATAGAGGGGTTGTTTTGGGATTTCGTCGATTGCATTTGCCACAGGGCTTCGTGGGTATCAAATCCATTTGAGGTCCTTAGTTGTCTTTTGGACCACTTTCTTTTGATACCCTTGACAGGTTTCGGGCTCAATACCCTACTTATTGTGGTCTACCTGACATTCGACTGTACCTTCCTGGTGACTATTTGCGCGCTGGCAACCTAGTTGCCTATCTTTTTTAGGGACATACACAGGTGACTGCAGGGGTATAACACAGTACCAAGGACAGACATTGGACCACACTTTGCAGAGTATACCCGGAGAGTGCTTCCATTTTCGAGTTGCAATTGCACCGGTAAGTTGCTCTAGTGTTGGTTGGTGTAACTGTTCTTCCAATTAATTTAGTGTTTGCCTGTCTTATCTTATAGGGAATTTTTTAGTTGGTGTTACTTTTGAACAGTTAGACTACCCTAGTGTGTCTTTTATCTTCTCACACAATGGAGGATCATGAGCTCCACCGGTCACGAAGGCTTCTTGGCCTGCCGCCAGTTATACTGGAGCCACCCCCACCACTGCCAAGGTGAAAGCTAGACCAACAAGGGTCTTTTGAAGTGACCGGGTCATAAGAAATTGTGCTCGACTAACATCCAGAGGAATCGACCATTTTATACCTTGAAGTGAAAGATTTTGTTCTGGTTGAAACCTCCACCAATGATCTTTCAACACTCGCCATCGTACCGATTCATCCTTACAAGTGCCAGATAGTGTTTCACACAACAATGGAAACAAATGTTGTTACTCCTTCTAGGAATTATTCAATTCCCACTATGGTTGTCACCATAGGAGAGTTTCCACCTCATAACCCACCATCACTGGTCTGAGTCACCATGGTCTTGACTTCCTCTACATCGCATAATGGTATGATCCTGTCTCTGGTGGCGACCACAACCCCTTTCACACCAAGTGCGATAGGCCCTCCATTCTCATACAAGATGCCTAGTTTAGGTACATGTCTTGTACTTTACTACTCCACTTCACAGACTTCAGGTCTGGGAGTAAGGAGCTCTAATGCTCCTCTGCAAGGAGACATGGGGGGCACTCCTTCTCCTTTTAATGCTTTCCCTTATGGGGGAGGTCATATACCTCCTTCATCCCCTTCCCTCAGTGGCCTGCATCAACAATCCACCGGGCCATCTGTTCACCATAGTTTATTTGGAGCAGGGATTCAAGGACCACCTTCGCATAATATGTCAGTAGGTTCAACACCATTTTATTTGTTCGATGCATTTGGTAACAACGCCTTCTCGTCGGCTACTTTCCCAACTAGGGGCAACCCTGGTTTCAGACAATCTATTCCTATGCAGGGTACTATTCCTGCACAGGGGGCACACCCAGGAACTTCTTCCGCATTAGGGCCTTGGAATTATTGGCAGGGATCTGTTCCCTCATCTAGAATGTCGATCTGGGGTAATTATTTTCACAATCAATGGAACCCCGAAAAAAGTACTATGCCTATCCCCACGGGACCGACATGGATCAACCCTTCCCAAAGTCCTTCAAATGTAATGCATGCCCAACCATCTATGTCCTATTTTGGAAATCAGCCGATGATGTCTCCACATACACAAAATCCATATGATGTCCATGGCCATGGTTTCTACCAGAATCCAGGCTAGCAGCTGAACTTTTCCTAGCAATCTGGTGCTAGTCAAACTCCAGGCCCCTTTTCCCAGGTTATCACCAACAACCCAAACTACCCTTCCTGGAAACTTTGAATTTGCCAAACTTGAGAAGGATGTTGAATGACCCTATCTGTCATGATCTGCATTGGCCTCCTATGCCGACAAAGTTTCCTTTGAACATCCCAAATTTTGAAGTCAAGCCTAACGAATATCTAGGAGATCATGTGACTACCTTCCATCTTTGGTGCTCATCTAACTCATTGAAAGACGACTCCATATAGTTGTGATTGTTTCAATGTACTCTCATTGGGAGTGCCAAAAAATGGTACATCAAGATCAACTGCTCAAGATACTGTTCCTTCGGTGAATTGGCCATGGCTTTCCTAAACCATTTCCAGTTACCTATGAGATATGATGCTGGTACAAAATTGTTGGCCAATTTTTCACAGAAAAAAGTGGAGCATATCTCTGATCACATCCGAGAATGGGGATGCCAAAAGAGTTTAATTAAGGTACCAGTCCCACCATCATTCATTCAAAAGTGGTTTCTTAAGTCTTTGGTCCCACAGTTGTCCAAATACATCGCAATGTCGGGAGTATTTTCTGAAGAAGATGCCATCATGAGAGCTCAACAACTTGAGCTAATCTATTCTCAGATTGGTTTATTATATGAGATCTTTCCAGATGCACCATGCTCAATACTTGATAAAACCAGATAGAGAGTTGGACCACATGCTGATGGTATTGCTAGTTCAACACAAACGAAGCCCATTGAGAAACTAGCGACTCAGTTGCAACAATTGTCTATACAACACACAATGACCATCCAAACTACTTCTTTGGCTGCTCCCCCTACCAAAACATCGGATGTACACACAGTGTAATCGAATAATCCAAATTCCACCCAACAGCTTGAAGGAAAGAAAAAACAATGAAAGAAGGTTAAGGGGGATAAGAAACCCACCAATAATGTTGGTGGGGGAAATACTGAGAAATGGAAGGTGAGGTATCCATGCAACCTGTGCGCGGAAGACCACCTGACCCACCTTTTTCCCCAGCTTGTAGAGGCCCAAAATTTTGTGACACAAAAACAACCTGCTATATTAACCAATCCATTCCAACATGGGCAAAATCTAACACAGGCCTCTACAAGCACGGAAGGGGGAAGCCAAGGACCCTCTCCACCTGTGAACAACCCTGCATCCGTGAACATATATATGGTGAGGGGTGATTCTTTTATATCGACTAGAGTGCATGACTATAGTAAACCAAGCACTTCTGAGAAGGGTAAAGAAGTTGAATTCCCATCTCTTCCTCTACAGATTGAGAAGACATTGGGAGAAACAATGACACACATTCCCAAAGGCGCATTCAAAAAAGATTCTCATAACCCAAATGCAAGGGTTGCCCAGAACTACTCTGTGGTGGAATATTTATCACAAACCCCTTGTGCGATGTCCTCTTTGGAAGTCCTCCAAAGCTTCCCTTCCCATAGGAAATCCTTGTTAACTTCTTTAGGATCTACCAAGACTTGTAATCCGGGTACAATCATGCTGGATACAACTTACTTAAAAACTCATTTTCCTTACCATGTAGCGTTTCAGATAGTAGTGGCTTATCCCACAGAAAATTTTACTTAGAATATCTTCTGCACGGTGGTTGATGAGGGTGCCTCGACATGTGTAATGTCATTGGCATGTTGTAAGGTCGCTGGCTAGCCTGTTTTGTCTCTATCACCTACTCTCCTCACCGCTTTGGACGGTTGTTCGTTCTGACCACATGGTATCATTCCTTCTTTCCCCGTGCAGTTAGGAGGGAAGACCATGTGTGTCGAGGTAGAGGTAGTCGATGCTCCCCTCGACTATAACCTCTTGTTAGGAAGGAGTTGGAATTATTCCATGCAATTTGTGGTTTCTATAGTTTTCTGGGTCTTGTTGTTTCCACACGAGGGCCGAAAAGTGACCATCGATCAATTGTGTTTCTCCAGACCTAACCATTCATTGGGGGCATCCATGGTCATGATGATCGATAATCCTCAACCAGGTGTAGTCAATGTAGGGGTTGGTTTGTTCCCATCTTTGATGGGTACCTTCGATTACCCACCCCCTCAAGGCTATATCAAGTTTATATCCAATCACCATAAGGTTGATATTTTTCAAGTTTCATCGTTCTGCATGACTTACTTCGATGATCCATGGATACTTCCTTCCTCACCAATCACGATGGATGGGACAGGGCACCCGAGCATGTCCATGCCCTTTTCCGCAGCTGAAGTAGCATACTCTTTAGTCCAGCAAGCTTCAACCAACACTGATCCAACTCCTGCACAAGAGTTCGATCCACTTCTAGAGCCTATTTGGGCTTAGGGTTCTCTTGCTCACACCGATTCATTAGACTTAGTATTTCCCTCTGATAAAGCTATAATTGAGGCAATTATTAGTCCAGACAAACCCTGGGAAGATCTTCATCACAGATCATACTTCCTCCCATAGTTAAGCTGAATCGAAGCAAGAGAATTCACCGTGACTATGACGGGAGATCGAACTTTTCCTATTAATCCCTTAGCTACACACGAGGTTTATGCTGAGGGTAATATGGAAACTATCGTTGACACCTTACCAATCAATATCTCCCAAAACCCTGGTGTCATGGAGAATGTCTTCATCGGGGATGACTTCTCCCTTGGAGAGATTCAAATCTACACTGATCTTTTTAAAGAATTTCACGACGTTTTTGTCTGGTATTATGAGGAAATGCCAGGCATCGATCCAAAAATAGTTGAACATGAAATCAAAACATATCCAGATGCCAAGCCCATCCGATAGAAGCTTCATCTAGTTAACCCCAAGAAAGCAGCATCCATTAAGGTTGAGGTTGAGAAATTTCTAAAAGCCAATTTTATCTATCCTATCCATTTGACCCAATGGGTGTCAAACCCCATGCCAATCAATAAAAAACAAGGCACGATTCATGTATGTATTGAATTCTGTGATTTGAACAAGGGTTGTCCCAAAGATAATTTTCCCACACCTTTCATCTACCAGATCATTTATGAATGTGCTGGTTGTGAGGCCTTTTATTTCATGGACGGTTTTTCGGGATATAATCAAATAAAAATCAAACCTGAAGACCAACACAAAACAACATTCATTTGTCCTTGGGGTACATTTGTGTATCGTAAGATGATTTTTGGTCTTAAAAATGCTAGAGCAACCTTTCAGTGGGCCAGGTCTTTTTCTTTCCATGACCTCAAGCATATAGTCGAGGCTTATTTAGATGATTTATCATCTAGACTTGAAAGAGACCGGATCATCCCACATACCTCTGTCTTATCTTCGAACGGTGTTGCTACTTTTGGATTCACTTGAATCCAAACAAGTACAGCTTCTGCGTAATGTCAGGATGTTTGTTAGGTTTCATAGGGTCAACAATGGGGATCATGGTTGATCCTCTCAAGGTTGAGGAAATAATTCATT
>JZKD02S0556341.1:1431999-1450628 GCA_000966675.3 Picea glauca | reverse complement strand
AACTTCAAAGTCTACAGGGCAAGGAGAATTTTCTAAGACACTTTATCTCTAACTACGCCGAGATCACCAAGGGATTTATGCACTTACTTAAAAAAGACGTTCCTTTTTATTGGGACGATTCCGCTCAATTCTCTTTTGCTGCATTGAAACATGCACTCACAACTGCCCCTCTATGCCAACCACCTAACTATAACAAGGATTTATTATTATATTTGGTTGCAGCAGAATCAACCATTGGCATGGTCTTAGTTCAGGAAGATGACTTGTTCTCATAATATGTCATCTGTTACCTGAGTTGAGGTCTTGTAGGACCAGAACTCAATTATTCTCATATCGAAAAACTTGCATTGGCAGCAGTCCATGCTGTGCAATGGTTCTGTCATTATTTTCTGTTTCACAAGACCACCATCATTGCTATCGTGAATCCATTTCAGTACATGTTGACATGATGCGTAATAGGTGGAAAAATCAGTATATGGATAGTTATCCTTGAGGAGTTTGACTTATATTTTGTTTCAGCGAAGTCCAAAAAGTCATTTGTCTTCACAGAACTTATTTCAGAACTTCCGATTGAGTTAGGTGATCATGTGACCGAAGAGTCGCCTATCAGAGGAGATATGTTTTTGATCACCTCTTTGGATCCTTGGTATGGAGATATACTTATCTATCTTCAGACTTTGAAGTGACCCACCACTTCTTCTCATGATGAGCATCGACGCATACGCCATTAGGCTAAGAATTATCTCATACTCAATGATACATTGTATCGAAGAGGTGTATACTGCATCCTATGCCGATGTCTCACTCACAAAGAAGCAGTTATCGTGCTTAACGATTGTCATACCGAAGCTTGTGGTGGTCATTTGTCTGGGTTGGAAACAGCCCAAAATATTCTATGCGCGGGTTACTTCTGGCTGACACTTATCAAAGATTGTATCAAATAAGTCAAGAAGTCCCACCCATGCCAAATCTTCTCTCGAAAGATGAGGGCACATCCCGCTCCCATGTTTCTTGTCATCATAGTTGGTCCCTTCACCAAGTGGGGGATTGATTACACTACATGCAACCCTCTTTTAGCAAGGGGGCACCGCTATATCATCATAGTTGTAGACTACTTTACAAAGTGGGTTGAAGTTATGCCAACGTTTAAAGATGATGGAGAGATTGCAACTCTCTTTTTATTCAACCAGATAATAGAAAGGTTCGGTGTCCCAAGGGAGATTGTCACTGACCATGGCAGTCACTTTCAAAACTAGATGATGATTGAGTTAATGTCAAATCTTGGGTTACGGCAGGAACATTTGTCACCTTACTACACCCAAGAAAATGGTCAGGTGGAAGCTATGAACAAAACTCTTAAGACCATTCTACAACGAACGTCAACTCAACCATGTCAAATTGGCATTTGATGTTATACTTAGCATTATGGGCTTACCAAACATATTTTAAGACTGCAACTGGTTTCTCACCTTTCCAAATTATTTATGGGTTGGAGGCATTATTGCCTATCGAATGTCAGATCCCGTCTCAAAAGTTGGCAGTACAGCTATTTCTAGACACTTCTCCACTTGAAGAATGGTTAGTATACCTTGATCAACTCAATGAGAAAAATCTTGATGCGGCCCTAGCCAATGAGGCTCATAAACATAAGGTCAACTATCAGCATGATAGGTCTGTTTTTCCTTGTATTTTCTCAGAAGGCGACCTTGTCCTGGTCTATGACTAAGATAAGGACCCCCTGGGGGCAGGAAAATTCAAACCCATGTGGTTCGGACCTTTCATCATAAAAGAGGTTTTAAAAAAGGGCACTTATCGTCTGGTTGAATTTGAAGGGAATTCTTTGGGAGAGCCTAGAAATGGGCTCTACCTCAAGAAGTATTACTCATAGGAAGGTCACTATGGGTAACTTTTTGTAACATATGTATCGCCTTTGTACTATTACCTTTTAGTTTCTTTTAGTGTTATGGATGTGTCGTTGATGTTATGTTTCGTCACTGTGGTAGATGTCAAGTGATTCTAAGGTGTTCATTGGGTATACAGACGGTGCTATTCGGCACACTCAGAGGCTTTCCTCCATAGCTTGGGTAATATTTACAACTCAAGGCCAATTATTATCTTCCGGAGGTATATGCTTAGGTGACACCACAAATAATGTCACCGAGTATAGTGAAGTTATTGAGTTGCTTCATGACGCTTTGTCATTGGGTATCTCTCATATCTGGGTCTATCTCGACGCTCAAGTGGTTGTGTCTCAGTTAAACAGAGTATACTGGGTTCATGATCCAACTTTACATCGACGATTCCTTAGGGTACATCTCTTATAACAAAACTTTGATTATATTACATATTTTCATGTTCCTAGGAGATTAAACTAAGTTACATATACTGTAGATAATCAAATTTTAGATTGGCATCTTGCACACATATGAAAGAACATTCACATAAACATGTAAATACATTTTTTTCACACATGATCCATAAGACACAAAAGACAAAAAAACCATATATAATATCATAGAGTAACAAGAGTACATAGATGGACACAAGCGCCTAAAAAATAGGACCAATAACAAGTCACAGGACTTATGCCTTCAAACAATATATAAAAGTAGTGCTCGTGGCATGTAAAATGTCTAGCTAAGGTTAGGGCCTATGGGCCCTATTATACTGATCCACAGTGTTGGCTAAATGTTGAAACAATCAGACCCACGTCCATGGTGCCCCCACTACATGAGACTGCATAGATGGTGGCAGGTCCTCAATCTCTGCCATCGAGAACATGAGAGTGAGAACAGTAAAGTTCCACTTGACTTGTATCAATACCCTCTCAACCTCCTTGGCTGGAAGATCTCCTGCTACTGGTGGTCCCCCTACGACAGCAGGTGCGGCCCATGGCCGAGGACGACGCTTGTTCTTCGCATAGTCAACAGGTCACACTGGTCCCACATCTGCACATAATGAACACATATCCATCAAATACTCTGGTATAACAAAAAAATGATATATATAACAAAACAACATAAAAATTACATATGTTTAACACAAAAAAATAATTAGAAAGGTGGAGACCTACCCATCTCCCCTCGCTCCTCACTAGGAGGTATTGGTATCTAAGGGTCTCTCGAGAAATCAATCCTGGCATAGGGGTAATCCTCTATAACTGGGATCTGTCATGACAACCATGTGAAGAAGTCATCATAGAAGGACTCATTGGTCCTTCCACCACCCTGTCATGGCAGAAATACTGCCCATCTACACACAAAAGGAAGAGAGGCCTGATGTCCTCGTACCACTACTCGAGGACTAAAAATCAAAACTCTCTCAAAAAAGAATGAACACAGAATGGTCCTGAACCTAAAGTTCCTCTGTGTCCACAAATGACAATATGTCAACTGCCTCTTCATACACTCAAGCAATGTGGCACTCCAATAAAACATTTGTGCATTTAAGCACTGGACTACACAGTTCATTTGTGCACGGGACGCCTGATGTAGAGCCATAGAATCAGTGATTTTCCCAATAAGAAATACTATCGCCTGTAGTGATAATTCAATTATATTTATTATGGGAACCTGCAAGCTCGAGCGGTTTGTATCATCTGCACAGTATAGACCTATCAATTCCTCTATGTTATGCGGCCTCGAAGGAAAATTACAGAAGTTGACTAGTTCTCCTCTCCTAGAGAGGCCAGTCAAAAAGTAAATGTCCTCGGTCGCGGGCACCGGTGACTGCCCCTCTAACATGAATGCCTCTACATCTGGATGCCAGTAGTCAACCAAGGCATTCAGTAGCCTAGGTTGTGCCCACATAAAAGGACATAGGAAAAACTTGAGTAACCCACACTTCATTAAGGTAGCCACAACATTGGGGTCTTCCCCAACCCACTTACTAACTTCTTCATGCTCTCTTTCTCTCCAGTGGACATACATCCTACAAAACACCAAGGTTCAAGAGAGTTAACCCTTGATTTTTTAATATTTTTTCATTCAACAAGGGGGTCCACGCGGGCTGTAATAGTGATAGTCGCGTGTACACACGTACAGAGTTTACTCTGCCCAAATGTACACGCAACCTGTCATGAGACAACCTGCGTGGACCTACGGCCGACCTTTTAAAGTTTGATGCCCCCCTAAAAAATGAAACCCAATGTAAAAAGAAGGACTTAAAATGAAATATAAGAGAGTTTGTACTTACTTGGTCCAGACAGAAGTTCCTTTCGTCCACTGTAGCTCCCAGAATCACTACTTTTGACAAAGGGGGTCTTTTGGCTCCATAGTCAATTTCCAAATCAACAATGGTGATAATGAGCTACCAGCTTCTATTTATAGACGTTTTGGCCTCTCTGTCACTTTTTTGGCCTCCCTTATCATTTTCTTTAAACCAAAAACCATTTGTGATTCAGGAGTTGCATGGGAGGACAATGTTTTTTTAGTTTTGGGTAACTTTCGACGGTCCGTGAATTTTTTTTTGAGGATCAACTTGAACATATAGGTTAGGTTTCTACCCTGACTTTTGTATCTCGTTGTCTTTTTTATTTTCCATAGGATCGATCCCATTAGGTTGTGACACAGAACCATCATAGTTTCTTTAGAAGTGTCATGACTTGGTGGTAGATCTTACTAGAACATGGATTCCCTAGGTAGATCCTAGTTGCATTATGGTATCCATGCTACCTCTCATCACTGTAGGCTCGGGAGTCCTTGTAGTTTTTCCTGATTACGAGTTTGAGCCTCATTTGCATGTTTCTTTTTTCTCTGTTGACCTCACCATCAAGACTCCCAAATACTATAATGGGTCTTCTTTTAAGCCCTTTTCAGACCCTCTAAACATGAAAAGATTGTCGAGCGGTCTTATGGCCTTTCCACGCTCGTTAAACTAAAATTTGAAGTCACGTCTGTCCAGCGGTATTTTACCCCTTTTTTGGTCCAGACGGTCAACTGTACGAACAAATTTATACTCTATGGAACTTCAGTTCTTTAGAAGAGTACTCTCAGTTATAATTTTACCCCTTTTTCGGGCTTGATGGACTAAACTTACGAAAAAGGAACCCCCACGGAGTCCATAGTTAAGCTCTTTTCAAACTCCCTAAAACTGAAAAGATCACCAAGTGACCTTATTCTTTCACACTCGTTAAATTGGTCCAGAAGAACATTCCTAATGGAGTCCATAGTTAAGATTTTTCCAGACTCCTTAAAAAGGAAAAAATGGCCGAGTGATCTTGTCCTTATCACACTCGCTAAAATGGTTTTGAATAGATGTCTTGTCGGTGCTAGTTTACCCCTTTTCGAATCGAATAGGCTATATTTGAAAAAGGTACCCCAATGGAGTCTCCTTTTATGTTTTTTCAGACTCTCTAAATATGAAAAACCACCGAGCTTACCTTCTCTGGGCTCATTAAACTTACATCGAAGGACTTTACCATTATGTGTTTTGTTAACCATGTTTGCATACCTTATATGCCAGCCTTGTAGCAGTTTACTTATGCGTCTTAACACCCTTGGCCCGCAGAGGAGTTTTCCCAAGTATCATTATTTTGAACATCAGTCTTGTCCTTGCACCTTGAACTTGTATGTTTGTAACACTCATTCCTCCATTGTAACGTAGCATTCCTGTATTCTTTTTTCCAAAATTATTTAAAAAGACAAAAAAAAAATCAAATATACCCCAAAAAGAGGAAGGGAAAAGTATTTTCTTTATTGGCAGCATAATGAGTCGCCCTTGGATAAAGCACATCTATTTGTTTGTTCATCAAACTATGGGATATAATACAACCTTAGGAAGTTGTTCTCGCTACATAGATTTGTTTCCTCCTCCATTTGGTTATTCTTCCAAACATATGGAGAGTTTGTGTTGCCTCCTGCTTCATAAACTTATGATTAATGCCATGCTACCTAAGTCTCATCATTTGCCGTGTTTTTTTCCAAGGGAAGTTTCTACCAATCCTAAGTCGGCCCCTCTGCAATTTTTCTCTTGCCCTCATACCCGGCCATCCTGAATGTCCAATCAAGTTCTTGTTCGAAATCAATGAAGCCTTCAGTCTGATCATCAAGATTATCTAGTCCATGACTGATGAGCCGTCGAAGACCTCTGGGTAGTGAATTCGTACACTCATATTACACTCCTACCTTGAGTTTTGAGGATTTTGAAGTTGTTTCTCGAGCTCTGAAGATCTCACCTCCAACCATCAAATCGTATCAGCTTCTAGAATATGGATACTCTATATGTATATATTTTTGATTTCAATATGTAGCTTCGTTGTGTATTGTTCGTGGCTACACTTTATATCTTTATTTGACATGGATATACAGTGTATTTGATTGGTAGACATGATTATATTTTATCCCGATCATGGGTATGCTCGCCTCCGTGAGACATTTGTTATTTTGCAGATGGCGCCTCCCGGTTCCTAGTCCCTGGCCTCACTTCTTGGGCACATCAGTAAAGATTGGTAATGTATTTTGGCCATCCGATGCTCTTCTGACCTCACACATTAGGGGGCATATGTTATAACCCTAATTTGCACCATACATGCTTACCTGGCATCAAGCCATTTCATATCCCTTCTTTTCCAAAGCATTATTGAACAACTCTTTAAAAAACCTCTTTTCTAAGGGCCCACGCACCCTACTCCATTACTGCATGTGTGTACACGCTAGCTGACCTAATATGGCCTGCATGGACCGACAAAAGCACGAAAAAAGGAAAGTTGTTGATGGAACACACAACTTTGGGTGAGTTAACTGAAACTCCTGATCATGCATGGCCGAGGGTTCGTCCAAATACCTAGCTTCTTCTAGCCTATAAAAGAAGGGTTAGGGGTCCCATTTGGAAGAGGAGAACAAGAGTAAAGAAACTCTACCCAATTTCACATTCCCATTGTCCCAACCCTTTGGCCATCCTTGTGCAAGAAGAGATATGAAGAAAAGAAGTTCGAGGACATTTGAAGAGGAGCCTAGGATAAGGTTCGCAGAGCAGTGGTCGGTCTCGACATTGTAAGTTGATTCATTAAAGTTAATAATAAAGAAATGCTTTTCCCATCCCACTATATGAGTTATTCATAGTTTAGTAAATATATGTGTGAATCTCTAACCCATTAGTCTATAGGTAAAATGCATGTGTAGTTTGTTTCTTGTTTTGTATGCAGGTCAGCCTTGGGAGGAGAGCCGCTAACAAGCGATCAAGTGTGAAGAAGGATCAACATCGAATGTCCGGAACAAGGTATGTTGATATAACCATGTATTTTCTTAAAAGAAATGGGTATTAGGTCTGTGGATGAAGGTAGAAAGTAGGTTTCTTTTGGTCATATCTGCATGCATAATATAACCCTATTTGCTAGTCCGTAGGGGGATTTCCCACCACAACAGGTATTAGATGGATTAAAGTTGATATCATAGAATTTATTCTCTAACCCAACTTTTTGTCAAGATAACATATTGTCTTAGTATAGAGGACAGGTCGAAGAAAGCACTTGTCATCTTGAGTGAAGGATACTTGGAAGAAAAGAAACACACACTCATTCTTGAGGACAAGACTCTAGGTTCCAGGTTTGATTAATTAAGTTGATAAGATTCAAAGTTGCACATGACAAAGTTGATAACTACCCCTTTACAAGTAAAACACTATAGTTGAGGTAGCAGTCTTTGAAAAGTATTATTCCTGATAGCATGTGAGAATATTGAAGATAAATTCTTAACATAATCATTTACCAGATACAAATAACATCTCCTCTAGGAGAAAATTCTTGTGTTGATTCTTGATTCAAGGTTACCATGTATGAATGCTTGACCACAACACTAGAAAAGTGTTGATCTCATTTCATATTATAATTCTTACCTTTGATCTTTGCTTCAGACAGGTCACAAGTGATAGCTCTAAAGGAGCTACTGTGATGATTTTTCATGTTATTGTTTTATCTACTATTATCAAAAGAGCATTATTCTTTATTTTTGTTTTGTTTACCTTGTTCCAGATCATAGGTGATAACCTTCAGGAGGCTATAGTGAAGGTTGCAGAAGAAAACATATTAGATGAGACATGAAGCAAACTATGTACATGACCACATACACTCATGTACCAAAGAAGATGAATAAGAGGCTATCTTTTGAGATTTAGAGTATCTCATATGAAGATTGATTGTAAGGAGAAGATGACTGAACATTAGAACAAGAACTCGCAACAAATTTTTTCAAAGTTTAATGAAGCCTCCTTGATGAGAAGAAGAACCCAGTTGAAGCCTGACTTAGTCCTTCATATTTAGAATTGGTATTCAACACCAAGTATACCCTGTAAGAGATGATGAAGTCCTTATAGACTTAGAAGAAATAGAGAGTAAGCCTGATTTAAAAAAGGATCATATGAAGAGACAACTTACAATACTGGGAGACAGATGTTGTGAGAAGACTAGATCATAGCTTCAGAAACTTCTAGGAGATATGAAATCTCCTGGGAAGATTCCCTTGTTTCATTAACAGAGAAGGAAGCCAGTCAGAAAGACTAGGATGTGGATTCTTCCATGAGACTAGAAGAGAAGTCAGTAATGACTTCCAATATTGATCTATACAGATCAAACATGTTGCATATGTACAAAGCCTAGTGTGTGTCCAGAGGATTCTCCTAGCAAGAGGGAGAAGACTATGACGAGAAACTTACTCTAGTTATTGAATAAATAGTTCAAGTATTTATGAAGACAACCAGAACAACCATGATTCATATATAGTATGAGATGCAAGGGGAGCAATCCCCATATTCAAAATTGAGTGTCATTCAGTGTAGTACATTAGTTGGATCATGGAGACATGACTACAATAAAAGATAGAGTTACCTCCATGAAATAAAAAGAGCTACCTTCAGTATCAGTTATTGAGACACTCTCAATTTTAGATGAAGTTGTTGCCATGATGGAGTAGCGAAGTTACTCCCAGATTTCAACAGTCACAGTGAGAATGGAGCAACTATTCTCATATTTAGAGTAGGTGCAGGTGCAGATTCCGAGTTCCAGAAGGAACAGTTGCAAAAAGAGGAGAGGACATACTCTCAAGCAGTGATATAGATAGTTCTTTGCAAAGAGCACATAGAGCTAGCACATGATTATGAAGATTGAGTTGCAACTGAGACAGTGTACCCAAATGGTACAATGTAATGAGAAAATTTGATTTGAAGATTGAAGATAGAAAGAATCATGTATGCCAGTTGAAGGAAACTTTGTACATGTTAAAGCAAGCTCTTATAGCTTGGTATGAAAGAATTGACAGTTTCCTGACGATCTTGGGCTTGACCAAGAGTAAAGTTGATTCTAACCTATTTCTCAAGGTTATGAATGATGAGCTAGTGATGTTACTACTATATGTAGATGATGTATTCTTGACAAGATGAAGAAAATATCATCACAGATTGTAGAATAATCTCGCTATAGAGTTTGATGGAAGACCTAAATGCAGTATCTCTTAGGTCTTGAATTTTGGCAGAGAACAGAGAAGATCTTCCTTAACCAAGGGAAGTATGCAGCTAAAATGAAGAGGTTTGACATGTTGAAATGTATATCCATGTAGACACCCATGGAAACAAATTTGAAGCTCCTAGTATATACCTCATCAAGATTGGTTGATGCTACTCTATACAGACAGGTTATTGGTTCAGTGATGTATCTGACGAATACTAGGATAGATATATGTTTTTCCTTGAGTCAGTATCTGGTAGAACCTAGAGATGTTCACATTGTGTCTACAAAACATATGATGAGATACCTTAAGGGTACGTTGGATTTTGGTCTCTATTATACTAGAGATCATGACTTCAGACTGATTGGTTACATTGATTCAGATTGAGATGGAAGTGTTTCTGATAGAAAGATAACTTTAGGATGTTTTTTCAGTCTAAGTTCAGCCATGACTTCATGGCATAGTAGGAAGAAATCAAGTATTTCTCTCAACACGATAGAAGCAGAATACATTGTTGCATGTTCCTCCAGTTGTGAAGCCATATGGCTTTGGATTTTGTTGACAGATCTACTTGTTCTGGAGATGGAAGCCACTGTGAATCTATATGATAACCAAATTGTATAAAGATTATGGAGAACCATGTGTTCCATGATGAGTCAAAGAACATAGAGATCTGGTATCACTTCACTCGTGATATGATGCAGAGAGGAACTATAAAACTACAATATTTGGCACAGTTGAACATGATTGCAAATGTGTTGACCAATCCTCTATCTTGTGTAAAGTTTGAACACTTTTGAGATAAGCTTGGTGTAGTCTGAAAGGACCTCCCTCGAAAGGGGGACTAGTGTGATGATGTGTTTCTAGCCTTGTGCTATGATGGCAGCTTAATTGTTGTGTTAATGTGCCAACTTAATTGTTGTGTTGATGTGCTAACTTAATTGTTGTGATGATGTACCAACTTAATTGCTGTGTTGATGTGCTACCTTAATTGTTGTGTTGATGTGTCAGCTTAATTGTTGTGTTGATATGCCAACTTAATTGTTGTGTTGATGTGCCCGCTTAATTTTTTTGATGATGTGCCATCTTAATTGTTGTGTTGATGTGACAACTTAATTGTTGTGATGATGTGCCAGCTTAATTGCTATGATGATGTGTTAGCCTCATGTTGTGATGTTGTGTCAGCCTCGTGTTGTGATGATGTGTTTCCAGACTCATGTTGTGATGATGTGTTGTCAGCCTCATGTTGTGATGCTAGACTCATGCTGATGATGTTGTGTTTCCAATCTCGTACTTTGATGCCAGCTTCATGTTGTGATGCCAACTTCGTGCTAAAGACTCTCAACCTAGTGTTGATATTAATGATGCTCTAGCCTTTGTGCTGTGATATTGTTGTTGTTGATGTTGCATCAGCCTTGTTTTTTTATTGATGATGATGATGTATTAGTGTTATACTAATCCATGTTGATGTAGATGATGATAATGATGCCACTTCAACTTCTTGCTGAAGATGATGATGATGATTCCACTTCATCTTCTTGTTGAATATGATGATGATGATGCCACTTCATCTTCTTGCTGCTGTTGTTGCTGATGATGATGATGATGCCACCTCAACATCTTGCTGAAGATGATGATGATGATGCCACTTCAGCTTCTTGTTGAATATGATGATGATGATGCCACTTCAACTTCTTGCTGAAGATGATGATGATGATGATGTTACTTTATCCTCATGCTAAATATACTGATGATATTACTTTATCCTCGTGCTAATTTCTAAAGAAGATGATGATGTTACTTTAGCCTCATGCTAAAGAAGATGATGATGTTACTTTAGCCTTGTGCTAAACAAGATGATGATGTTACTTTAGCCTCACGCTAAAGATGATGATGATGATGTTACCTTAGCCAAATGCTAATGAGGATAATTGTAATATCCCTAGGTCGAACCCAATTGTAATGTAAATGAAAATGTACTTAAGCTGGTGAGTTTTTTTATATCATTTTGTATGCTCATTTCATGGCATAGTGTGCGCTTGTACTGTGATGTAAAATGATGAAGTGTGCTCATTCTTGGATACTGCGCGCAACAACTTAAGTGCGCACAATTTTGAAGTCAAGTAGCCTTTTGTGTATATGCTACATTTTATAGGTTGGTGAGCCAGTTATTATAAGATAGGATGCTTATGTTTTGATTAGGCTGGAGAGCCTAGATGTTAAAGGCCAGTGTACCTATTTTTGTATATGTCTCATAATTAATATAAAATACATCGTTGTGTGTAGATCGACCACGATAAAAGAGATGGGGGACTAAACTCCACTGGTTAGGGAAAGGGAGGGGCCTAAAAGTTAAGGAAAAGGGCTAAGCTAGGGAGCTTAAGCCAAAAAGGAATATTATATTAATATTTCTTAAATCATAAAGTATGGATAATTATTTTATCCTAAGTTCCAAAGTTGGGGACAAGTGGGCCAAAGTAGCTCCCAACATGACAAGTGTCAAGTTAGGTACATACATACACATTGTTGGGACTTAGTTCATTTTCCCATATTTTGCATCATCCTTTTCGATCATTCTTCCCATGATTCCTTCCAGCATTCAGTCATCCAATAAATCATCCATGAGCATGCACACACCATTGAGTTATCTTTCATATCTTCATGACTGTACCTAAACTTGTATCCATAGCCATTTTGTGTTGTTGTATCTGGTTAGCTTGGGAGTTGGACTGAAGAAGTGGGTTGTCAAGCCCATGGGATATTGAAGAGGTGGGTTGTCAGGCCCATGAGAAATTCTCTGGGTGAGAGAATTGTTGGAAATTGATTTCCTGAAGGTGCTAAACTGCAACTATAGTGCTCTGAGACTTCATCTCCGACCTGTTGTTGAAGCCTGGAAAGGAAGTGGGGAAGTCGAAAGATTGTTGAGGAAAGAAGGGGCACACTTCCTCGGTGGGACATGCATGTGGGGAATGAGGGACTATAGGTTGTTAGTTTGAGTTGGCACCTGAGACAGATTCTTTCCTGATGTCTATGAGCCTTTAGCCAAGTTAGGAATCCCTTTACCTGGGTGGAGTTTAGTCCCATCTTGGGGGTGACTCACTGTTGAGAGTGATGAATAGTGTGGTCTAAGTTTGGGAGGTTTGTGGAAGTGCCAATTGTGTGATAAATTTACACATTGCATTGTTATTTATGTGCTTATTTTTATGGGTTATCATATGTGCAGTTATAACTATGTTTATTTTTGTGGGTATTTCCTGTATATGCTGCTTGTATATGTTTACTGTTATTTCAGTGTGAATCTATGTATTTACAGATGTATTTGTATGTTTACATTATATATATAATGCTTTTGCAAGAGTTATGTGTGTGTGTATTTTAATTGCATGCAGTTCGAAAAATTTATGTGGCATAGCCCAATTGGATGTTGGGTATGTTACAATATGTTCCACGGAGAGAACAGTAAGAGTTTTATGGTGTAGTGTGTCCCAGCATGGATGGTGAGGGACGTTACAACATGGTATCAAAGCTTCAGTTTTCAACACTGAGCCTGGATAGGCTGAGCAAGTTGAGTTGAAGCGAAGTTTCACAGAGAATTTATTTTGAAGTGGCCAAATTTTGAGTTACAGAGCGTCCATGGTAAAAACTAACAACAATTGGGCAGAATTGGGAAAAATCCCCATTTTCTGTTGTTAAATTCATGGAAAATTTGAGAAATTTGGCCATGTGGTGAGATATTATTGATTTAATATCTGTTCTAGCAAATTCAGACCTGGAATTGGTCAAATTTGAAGTTACAGTGGTGCCATGATAGATGGAGTGAATTTAGTAATTAAAATTCTAAATTCGCGAATTGATTTTGGGTAAATTCGTTCCAGAAATGTCAACCCATAGTGATTTGTTGTTGCATAAGTTGAACTGGTGTTATCGGGGTGAAATTGAATGAATTTCGTAGTTGCAGAATGTCTATGGTAAATTAGGGAAAAAGTTAAGCAAAAGCCCCAATTTATGCAACAAAATTCATGAGGATTGGATGCACATAAAAATGAATGTGCATAGGTGGGTGCACTAAAAATGAATGATGCATAGTGAAAATCTTGTGATAGGTAAAATTTGGCACTGCGCGACAAGATATTGGCGTGCTGGTGTGCGCACTAAATTTTGGTGCCACGCGGAAAAATGTTACTGTGCAAGTGTGTGTGCTAAATTATGGCGTTGCGCGGAAAAAATGTTGGTGTATCAGACCGCATGATAAATTTAGTATTTCACGGTGTGCACATACATAATAATGACGTGTGTGGTGTGCACAGTGTTGGCAAAGTGCAGAGGAGTTTTATTAGTGTGCACACAATGTGGGTATATGTTGTCGCGCGACAATTTAGTTAGTGGTGTGTGCAGAGTTTTGGTGCACGGTGGAAATGTACTAAACTATAGCATGGTGTAGCACACCAAGTAAAATGCACATGGAATATCAGTGTGTGGTACAAAAACTGCATGTGGTGGATATTGGCGTGCAGTACCAAAACTGTGCATGGTGGATATTGGCGTGTGACACAAAAGTAGTGCGCAAAAGTTATTGGCGAGACAAAGAAGTGATACACAGTGGTTTTAAAGTGCATGAAGCATGATTTACCTTGTGTTTTTGTTATGCATGGTGAATATGGGTTTATAGGTTTAAATTTGTGTGCGTGAAGTCATTTGAAGGGTGACCAACAATAAAAAACCAGTGATTTTGTGCGATGTTTTTTATCATTTGAATGTCATCCTTTTTGCAGCATGTTTTTTAGGCCCTTAAGAGCGTTTTTAGCAGTGGAAAAACCACGAGAATAGAGTGTGCCAAGGAACAACCTGTCTTTGCAACTCAAATAAAAGACCTCGTGACGTAGCACCCCCTGCCTCAACAAGTTTTTCTTTACCTCCCGGTCTAAGGATCGTTCACAAATTAACTTCTAAGCCGAAGTGGCTCCTTGGGATCCCTATCGGAACCTCAACATTCAATCCACAGGTCCTTTTGTATGAAGAATCCACCTTTTTGAGCATACACTAGGTGTGAGCTTTCATCTCCTCACGGCCTCTGAATATGACCACCTATCTTTTCCCAAAATGGAATTTCAGGTTTCGGGACTCCTTGAGTCTTGATGTCGAGAGCCTCTGCCTTCTCGATCCTCCGATCTCCGAAATGTCGAAATGATGAAATGGAACTCAATGGAGACTATCCCCCTAGGCCATATCTCAATCCATTTGATCACTTTTTCCCATGACCACAGTCTTCTTCGGGGTTTTCAACATCAAGAGCCCAGATTCCTTGTCCTCCAGGACTTCTGAAATTCTGAATCCCGATATTCCAAAATGTAAAAACTCCACTCCTGCGGGAGATCAATTCTCTGAGCCTCCCCTGATTCGATAGCTTTAATCCTTTCGAGATTTCATGGGTCAAGAGTCCCGAACTCTTACCCTTTGCATGCCTGGTACCTGGAATACCAAAATGCAGAAATTTTGGTCTATGTCCCTCTTGAACCAATGGCTATGATCCAACTGGATCGACGACTCGTATCCTTTAGGGAATTTTCCCAAAACCTTGATCGCTTGCCACGTGTCCTCCTGTTCGATGGTCACAATGCCTTCAAGGCTTTGATGAGTCCTCTTCTCTACATACGAGGGTTAAAACTCGTGCTCCTTTCCCCAGATCCAATGGCTATCAACTATATATGCAATATCTGACGACCCAAATCTGTTCCTTCCCTGTGTGCTCTTCTTTTGTTGCCTAAATGTGAAACTCGATGGTCCAGATCTCGCTTCTCCAGATGTGATCCAACGATAGTTGTATCTCCCTCTTGAGCTAGTGCTTCTTCCTTCCCTTGGAATATTTCCCAAGTTTCAAAGGCCTCGGCCTTTGCTTCCCCCGCGAAGCTTGTGACTTCACCTTTTATCCACGTTCTTTGAAAATGCACTTCGATTAATTACAGGGCTCTATGTATGAAAGCACTCTCCCTCTTGAGATTTTTTCTCCTTGAATCCTTGAAGTATCCCTTCACACATGAAGGTGATGTCTGTCCTGAGCTTCTCTGTTTCTCAGACCTCTAAAGTCTCTATCCCTTTCTCTCCTTGAAAGGATGGAAATGCCCTCTGGCAGCTTCCTGCTCAAGAACTCCTTATTGAGCCTGCAGGGTGTTCAACAACCCTGTGAATGTCTTCTTCCTTGGAAACTTCTCTTCTATTTGAACTCAAAATAATTCTTCTGTGAACTATTTCACTCACTCAATGCCCTCCTGGCATATCTCTATAGAACATTCAATAGTTTTGTCTTCTTCCTGAACTCAATATAGCGTTATCATGTGCACTATGTGCATACGCTAAATGCCCTCCTGACAGAGCTATACAAAACCTCTCGGTGATTCTGTCTTCTATTGTGTCCTCCTCTACACAGTTCCTCCTCCAAGGTGTTCAACAACCTTGAGGTTTCCTCCTTGAGCCAATGACTTCGGTTGGTGCACCCTCCTGGCATGTCTTTGTCTGAATCCACAGAATTCAGAAGTGCACTCCTTGCGCTGGCTTTCAGAACCCGTAGTGTTCTGTCATGCACTCATGCATGAGGCCTCAAAGAACCCAACCTGAAATCAAAGAACTCAGCAGACAATGAATTATGTTTGTCCCTACAAACACACACCTACAACATACATATACAACATATAATGAACACATGAAACATTCACACAACACAGAATGACATGCAGGAAAAACTATTGTTTGTATTAATGTAAAATGCCTGTTTTAAAATGTGTTTGAGCTCATACTTTTGACAGAGTATCGGCTCCTTCTCTCCTATCTACTCTACAACTCATCTCATGCAAATCTCTCCTTACTACTACTCAAAAATAAGATCTAACATATTTTACATGAGGGGGCTCTTTGATCTCTTCCCTCCATCTCACCTACTCTATTCAATTACATTGAATTTTTACAATTAATGGTTTTCTAGTCCAGATCGGATCTAGATCCTAGCCTTACAATCATTAAAGGTGATCTACATCTAAATCCTGTGCATATGCATGGACTTTTGTCTCTAACAGCCTTACAAACATTTAATTCCTTTACATCAAATTCAAAATTTGAATGTGATAGGGTTGCACCTCTCTCTTCTTGAATGCGTGCTTAATGTGCCTCGCTGGCTGGCATGTTGTTGGCATGGAGTGATGTTCCTACATCATACTCCTTAGCTAGAAAAATGATGAGCTTCTCCTCATGAGCTCTCCACTCTAGCTGTTGAAATCCACTTGGATCCCAAACAACTCTTTGGAGCTTCCCCTCTGCTCCATCTCTCTGCTGCTTCTTCTTCTTCCACTGCTACTATTGTCTCCCTTCTTCTCAGCTTCTCTTTGTTGGCAGCTTCTACTGATATGATCATCAGCTATCTGATCTGCTCAATCACCTCATCCAGCTGCTCCAATGGATGTCTTTGTCCATGCATTCTCCTTGGCTGTAATTTTGTCTTCTCATGATGATCTCCCATGCCATATTCTTCCTCCCCTGTGGCACTAAGTGTCCACTCTGCTGCAAAATTCAGATTTGCAGTCCTATCAATGAACTGTTGTTCAACTTCTTCCTGTGGCAGTTCCACTTCCACCATTTTCCCTGCTAGTTGAATTCCAGCTTCTTCTAGTTTCTCCTCAGCCTGGACTTTTCCCTCATCTTCCACTGCATACCTCGGTACTACTGTCTTCATCACCTGTTCAACTCCCTTGATGAAAGTTCTAAGCGATTCCTTAGAATGCTCCTATTCAATTATCTTTCTATCTGTCTGTTCATGGCAGTCATTCCCTGGATTTGGATTGTTCAGCCAATCCTCCAACATTTCCAACTCCATCTTCCATGGAGTAATTATCTTACCTCCATGTTCTTCTTCTTCTATCAACTTCAGTGTTGCAGTTGTCCCCTTTTCAGTTTCCTGGCTGAAAATGTTGAGACATTCCTCAGAATGATCATCTTCTTCTTTTGCTTGGGAAAACATCAGTGTCTGCTCCAACTCTCTGACAGTCACAACTGGTTGTCTTTCTTCTGTTGTTGCTTCGACAACACAGAATTTATCCCCAACTGAGCTAAGTGGCAGGAATATTTCAATTCCTCCAATGATCAGAATGCCCTTCTAATCTTTTCCTATCATCTCCTCTCGCTGATCCAAACTCACCTCTAAGTTCATGAGACTCTCAGATAGTCTCACCTGTTCTCCCTTGCCCACTTGCCAACATGAGATTTCTCTACTGCCCCCTTGGTAGTCTATGAGATCCTCGGATCTCATCTCATTGCCCTCCTAGAAATGTGAAATTCCCTCGTTATCCTCCTGATAGTCTATGAGATCTCATAGTGACCTCATCTCATTGCCCTCTTGGCAATTGGGAATTTTTGTTCTTCCTTCTTGGCAGTCTCTGAGATCTTTCAGTGATCTCATCTCATCCTCATCACTGATATTTCTCCCAGCCTCTGGTTCACATATCTGAACCATTTCCTTTTGTTCATCCCTGAGGCTTTCAACACGCCTCATACATCTCTTTAACAACCTTTTCTATCTTCTGGACACCAATTCCCTGACTGGCCATTTTACCTTTGTCTTCACAAGCCATTCATACACCCAATGTGATCTTGAATCTTGCTGCATCTGCAATGCAAGTTCCTCCATACTCACCTTGATTTCAGCAAGCTCTTTATCCATATTAGCTTTGTTTGGCTACTGTTGGATCTTCCTTCCATCACGTCTATGGACTTCAATAGCCATTTTCCTGCCTTCTGTCTGCCCTCCTAGAAAATCTGCTGCCACTCTGCAACTGAGAGCTTCCAGCTTTCTCCTATAGTCCTCCTGACTGTCTCCTTGACTGTTGCCTACCTGCAAACAATCACCATAGAGTCTCAATACTTTTCCTTCCTCTGATACCAAATTTATGTGTATCAGAGTACTCTTTCTCCTCTAACTTCCTCTACCTACAATATACAAATAGAGTCAAGCTCTGATACCACAAATGACGTAACACCCCCTGCCTCAGTAAGTTCTGCTTGACCTCCTGGTCTAAGGATGTTAAGCCCTAATGTTGGCTCATTACCCCTTAATTGGGGCATATTATATTAGTAATTTTATTTTATTTATGTTATCTTTAGGCCATTAGTTGTAATTATACCTCCTAGTCTCCTATATATACCAAGGAG
>JZKD02S0556341.1:1379913-1429535 GCA_000966675.3 Picea glauca | reverse complement strand
TCTCCTATATATACCAAGGAGACATTTTCATTTTGAATCATCTTGTACTTGAACATTTAAGTGGGGTAAAAGGAGGTTGCCCCCTCGAATAGGCTTATTATCTGAAATTATCTCTGTTTCAAGGCGTTGAGTACTTTTCCTGAGGTTTTTCCATGCTACATTGATGTTTGGTTCTTAACAAAGGATCGTTCACAAATTCACTTCTAAGCTAAAGAGGCTCCTTGGGATCCCTATCAGAACCTCAACATTTGATCCACAGGTCCTTTTATATGAACACTCCACCTATGTGAACATACACCAGGCATGAGCTTTCATCTCCTCACAGCCTCTAAATATGACCACCTATCTTTTCCCGAAATGGAATTTCAGGTTTCAGGACTCACTGAGTCCTGATGTCGAGAGACTCTGCCTTCTCGATCCTCCGATCTTCGAAATGCCGAAATGTCGAAATGGCACTCAACGACGATTATCCCCCTAGGCCATATCTCAATCCATGTGATCACTTTTCCCTATGACCGCAATATTCTTCGGGGTTTTCAACATCAAGAGCCTGGATTCCTTGTCCTCCAGGACTTCCGAAATTCTGAATCCCGATATTCCAGAATGTCGAAACTCCACTCTTGCGAGAGATCAATTCTCTGAGCCTCCCCTGATCTGACAGCTCTGATCCTTTCAATATTTCATGGGTCAAGAGTCCCAAAATCTTACCCTTTGCATGCCCAGTACCCAGAATACCAAAATGCCAAAATTTCGGTCTATGTCCCTCTTGAACCAATGGCTATGATCCAACTGGATCGACGGCTCGCATCCTTTCAGAAATTTTCCCAAAACCTTGACCGCTTGCCACATGTCCTCCTGTTCGATGGTCACGATGCCTTCAGGGATTTGACGAGTCCTCTTCTCTACATATGAGGGTTAAAACTCGTGATCCTTTCCCCAAATCTGATGGTTATCGGCTATCTGTGCAAGATCTGACGACCCAGATCTGTTCCTTCCCTGTGTGTTCTTCTGCTGCTGCCTGGACATGAAACTCGATGGTCCATATCTCGCTTCTCTAGCTGCGATCCAATGGTAGTTGTAGCTCCCTCCTAAGCTAGTGCTTCTTCCTTCCCTTGGAATATTTGCCAAGTTTCAAAGGCCTCGGCCTTTTCTTCCCCCACAAATCCTATGACTTCATCTTTTATCCGCATTCTTTGAAAATGATTTTCCTCCTAAGCTTCCTCAGACTCAAACCCTCCAAAGGGTCTCTTTTAGCCTCTGCGATTACTTGCAGGGCTTTATGTATGAAATCAAATCACTCTCCCTCCTGAGACTTGTTCTCCTTGAATCCTCGAAGGATCCCTGCACACATGAAGGTGCTACCCATCCTGATCTTCTCTATTTATCAAACCTCTAAAGTCTATGTCCCTTTATCTCCTTGAAAGGATGGAAATGCCCTCTGGAAACTTCCTTCTCAAGCACTCCTTGTTGAGCCTTCAGGGTGTTCAACAACCCTGTGAAGGTATTCTTCCTTGGACACTTCTCTTCTGTTTGAACTCAAAAAATTTCTTTTGTGAACTATTGCACTCACTTAGTGCCCTCCTGGCAGAGCTCTACAGAATGTTCAATAGTTTTGTCTTCTTCCTGAACTCAAGATAGAGTTCTCCTGTGCACTCTATGCATATGCTCAATGCCCTCTTGATAGAGTTGTACAGAACTTCTCAGTGATTATGTCTTCTACTGTGTCCTCCTCTACACAGTTCCTCCTCCAAGGTGTTCAACAACCTTGAGGTTTCCTCCTTGAGCCATTGACTTCAGCTGGTGTTCCCTCCTGGCACATCTTTATCTGAATCCGCAAAATTCATAAGTGCACTCCTTGCGCTGGCTTTCAAAACCCACAATGTTTTGTCATGCACTCATGCATGAACCCTCAAAGAACCCAACCTAAAATCAAAGAACTCAATAGACAACGAATTCTATTTGTCCCTACAAATGCACACCTACAACATACATCTACAACATATAATGAACACATGAAACATTCACACAACACAGAATGACATGCAGAAAAAACTATTGTTTGTATTAATATAAAATGCCTCTTTTACAATGTGTTCAAGCTCAGACTTTTGACAGAGTCTCGACTCCTTCTCTCCTCTCTACTCTACAACTCGTCTCACGCAAAGATCTCCTTAATACTACTCAAAAATAAGATCTAACATATTTTACATGAGGGGGCTCTTTGAGCTCTTCCCTCCATCTCACCTACTCTATTCAATTACATTGAATTTTTACAGTTAATGGTTGTCTAGTCTAGATCAGATCTAGATCCTAGCCTTACAACCATTAAAGGAGATCTACATATAAAGCATGTGCATATGCATGGCCTTTTGGCTTTAACAGCCTTACAAACATTTAATGTCTTTACATCAAATTCAAAATTTGAATGTGAGAGGGCTGCACCTCTCTCTTCTGGAATGCATGCTTGATGTGCCTCGCTAGATGGCGCGTTGTTGGCATGGAGTGATTCTTCTACATCACCTCGAAGAGATGTTTCTAATGGTGTAAACTTTTCGTCAAACAGATCTTTTATCAAAAATTTACAGCATAGACAATGGAGGGTAAATTTTAAGACCCATCTAACTTCAAAGAGCCATAACTTTCTTCTCCGGAATCAGATTGAGGTGCAGGAGAAGTCAATGGAAATCTATTGAACCATTGAAGACATTCCAAGATCCAGATTAAAATTTTTGGCATGATAAATTTGTTTAATATGTCATAGAAGGTACCTGTAGCATATCAATTACAATATTGTATTTTGGCCTAGAACTTCATTCGACTGTAAGTAGTATCCTGGAACCCAGAAAGAGGTGAAACTTGGACAGAGTGTCCATAAGATGTATATGAAGAAATCCAATTGGTATCCTATGAAAAATACAATGGAGTAGGTGAAAACATGCATAATTACAGTGCAGAGTTGTGCCAAGTTTTAAAATGAACAGGAAAAAAAAATTAATGGGGAAACTTTGAATAACCATGTCTTTCTGCTCAAGACTCAGAATTGAGCATGGGAGGAGGTGTTGGAAATTCGTTTGAAATTTGAATATAATTATCCACCCATAAAATTGATCTCTACATTCAAATTTCTAGGAAATCAGAAGAAATAACTCTGATATATATTTTTGAACCAGAATGGTTCATATTTTCATGAAATTGTTGAAACAATTAGCCTGACAAAGTTTTGTTGGTTGCACATTTTGCAGAGTTAACAACAACTATATCAGATCAAGATCAGCACAGATTCCATAGGAATGAAGGAGGCATAGGGGAATTACAGTCAAGAGGATGATATTAGAGGGATGGGTGTCCATTTGGGCATTTAAGGAACAAACTCCAATGGACATGGAGATGAAAGGAATGTTTGTCCTCCTGGTGGAAAGAACACCTAAGTCCTTACAACAAATGTTTAATCATGATCAGGAGATTCAACACAATATCAAAGCATGCAAACAGATTTGAAATGAGGATTTAGATGTTGAACAACATGAAAATGAATATAAATAGAAAATAGTTGATTTGAAACTTGAGCAGAGAGTTAACAATATCATATGCCCTCTTGAAGTTTTTTATGCCAATAATTTTTCAAAAAATTATATTCCACTTGTTGAAAGAGGAGGTGTTGATTTAGCTTCTAATACTACCCATGATAAGTAGGGGGGCTGATTGTTTTATATAGTCATTTGCAGACAATCAAGAAGGTGAAATTTCAAATCAGCTTGTTGAAGAGCAGGTTGATGTTCCAAGTTTTTTCTTGTTAGATGGCATTGCAGACGTTGTTGATTTGCCTATATATGATGAATATGATGATGATTGTTGTTGGTGTCTAAAGATGTCAAAAAATAGCCTTAGTTTAACATTAATTTATCAACCTGAGGATTAGTCTTTTATCTCAAAGAATATCGGCAAAGTCTATGCATATAGGTCATAGAGGCTAAAATCTTGTAGTTAAACCAAATCTGAGTTTATCAACAATCAAGTTCCTCAAACATTCATTAAGGATTCTATGAATTGAAATCTAAAGTTGTGAAATGGAAAGGAACTAATTAATCTATTGAATTCATTTTAAGAGAAATAATTGAATCTAAATAAAGACTTGCAGAATTGACTATTATTATGAATCAAATTGCTAGAAAGGAAAAGGGTGAATTACTCTATCGATGGAAAGAAACAGAGACTGTAATCTAATCGAAAAGAGACAGCAATCGTATGTCTATTAAAAGGAACAAAAACTATATTCTAACAAAAAGGAACAACAAATGTAAACTAAGTAAAAGGAACAACAAATGTAAACCAAGTGAAAGGAACAACAAATGTGAACTTATGAGGAACTGTCACGCACCAAATCTCAGTAATAGGAATTGGAACAACAATCATCTACTGCTTCAAGAAATATCTATCTCTTGCAATTGACATGAAATCATCAACACACTTACGCATTCATTTAACTACTGTAAAAGAGAATCGAGTCACAAAACAGAAATTGAACTGATACAAATACAGGTCGAACAATAGCTCCTTTAGACTGGGCCTTTGGTCCTTAGAAGCACTGCTATTTGAAATTTAGTATATAGAAATGGTAAAACCACTCAAAGCTTTTATTGATTTCATAGTTGGTACAACATTCTACAAAAACTGCTAACGCATAGCAATTCTAAGTTTTGAGTTCTTGGTTTCAATTCTTCTATCCTTTTTCAAGATCTATTTACCCCTTATATATTACAATAATCTGGATAAATCAAGCTATCCCGAGGATCAAAAGATCCTCAGGATTTATTTACTATTATAAAGTTACAATATAAGAAACTCAATCATCTTCAAAACTGCATTGCACCATACAGTTCTCAACCTCCAATAGCTTGCACATCCTCAAGATTTCCTTTGCTATCTTGGGTTTGACTATATTTAACCAATCCTGTAATAAAACCAGACAATTCCAATCATATTTTAGGATCTATGTAATCTGACTTCAACAATAAATCTAAAGAGTATATTATCCATTTTCTATTCTATTTACTCCTAAATAACCGAAAAGTCAATCAAGATGATATAATGAAATGTGGGAAAAAGGAAGATATCTATACATTTTTCATAACCTAACATACCCCCCAGCTTACCTTCTTGCATGTCCTCATGCAAGATGAGATTTTACATGTAAAGTAGTAATGTTGTAAGGTGGAAAGGTTGGTTCACCAGGCCTCCTGAACCCATTGCTTCTTTTGAGTTCTCCAAAAGCAGAATCCTCCCTTTTATTGTTAATTTGATAATATTTTTGGTAACTTTCTGGAGGAAACCAGATGATAGGGGGATTATATCTGCACCCAATCCAAGCAGTTCCTTGCTCTTGGAGAAATCTAGAATACATTTCTATTCTGAAGGCAGCTGCAAAGAAATTCATGTACCCAAAGGGTTCCCTACTCTTCACTTCACTGGAGGATGCATCCCATATCAGTTTAGAAGCAGCAAGAGCTTCTTCCTTAAGCTCTCTAAAACGAGTGATACCTGAACGTATAACCTATAGATGGATAGGGGCTAAGGAGTTTGCTATCCCCCCTCTTTTCATAAAGGTTTTATGTCGCATAATGGCTGGAAATGACTTTGCAGGCTCTCCCCTAACCCAGATATCTAGCCCAGTTTCCCTCTTTAGGAAGGTTTTATGAGATTTACCCCATCTAACTTGGTTCTGATTAAATGAAAAAAATTCCTGAAACTATATGTCACCTATGAATGGGCCAGGGTTATCTTTCCTTTCTTCTTCCAGAATGAAATTATGAAAGTACAACTCATACAAAAAGTATTGTACCTTTTCGTCTTGCTTTCTGAAACATGAAATAAACTCAGTTACAGTGGAAAATGAAATAGGTTTACCTACTCTGATGGCCTTCACTCTCAATAACAAATATTGTTCCAACAAGAATAAAGTGTAATTGGTGGTAGGGGCTCTGCAATTAATAGCATCAGAGTAGACATCACAGATTTCTTTGATTTTCTCCAAAGATTTTTCTAATTGGGTTTGCACCTTTTTTACATTCCCTTGGGCTCTGGTGAGCATAGGATAGGTCTCACTCTCTATTGCTTTCATGTCCTTTAGTTGTTTAACAATATTTTGATGTTCATCCCTAGTGACCATCTCATCTCGGTGTTGAACCAATCCTCATTGGGCTTGTCCCATATCTGCCTTTAGTTTATCAATGGTGACACCCTGTGCTTGAGATTGGGATGCTTGGTATTCTTCCATAGCACCCATCGCTTCCCTGGATTGAGTTAATTCTTGTTGGGCATGTGTAATCTCTGCTTCCAATCTATCCATAATAACACTTTGTTTCTGGGACTGGAGTGCCTGGTGCTCTGCCATAGTCAGTAATTCATTTATGTTTTGAACGAGGGTTTGTTGAGACTGCATCAATTCTCCCTCCAATCTCCTGATGGTATAATTCTTCTCAAGGAGTTGAGTTATTTCCTCTAATACCTGGGTGTCTGTCTACACCTCAACATCAATTGCTTTTGTAGCTTTCATATTTTCTTGTGTTTCTAAAGGAATTGCTTCCTCGTTCTAAGATATTGTTTCTTCTACTACTATTTCTTCAGGGTCTGTCTGTATCCCTACAAAATTTGTACTGACTTATTCTTTAGGAAGAGGGTTTCTTCCTTGCACTTTGGCCCTTTTGTTTTTCTTTATTCTATGGGCCTTATCTGCTTGTTCTAATTGTTTTCTCAATTCCTTAATAATTTCCTTGAGTTTACCAACCTTTTTCTTTAATACTTCAACCTTCTTAGCCTTTTTCTTCAACATATTGTTTTATTTTTTTAACTTTCTAATTTTCTTATGGCTCTTGGCTGATTTTTGTTTATGAGAGGCCTCAAGGTCTTCTTCATTCTAGCTAGCAGATGGTTGTTCCTCTGTTCCTTCCAAATTTTTTGTCTGTCCAAGAGGGCTTCTTGTTTCAAAATGAGGTTCTTCATGTGTTGTGTCCTCTGGAAAAGTCATTTCAATATCAGGAAAATCTTTAGTTGGTTTTGAAGAGGAGGCTTGTTCTGGGCATTTTTATGGATTAATTGTGCCTCTGTCAATTGAGGTTCCCAAGATTCCCAAAACACGGGCTATTTCTACCTCATAGCTCTTAAAAAATTGTTCTGTCAAATGCTCTAAAGTTGGTTGGACATCTTCCTGACCATTCATTTGTGAGGTCTGTTCTGCTTGCCCAATTTCTTGAACATTCTCCCATGGAGACTGTTCTATAGAATTTTGAAGTTCTTCAGGCTATTTTGTTGTACCCTGAATTGCTTCAATTGTTTCTTGAATTCGTCTGCTTCTTCTCCTTGTATGAATGATGGTTTTAGGGGAAGTTGTTGCTCTTTTCCTCATTTTCATTAATGCCTATGTTTGTGAGGTCTGGGCCTCTATGATTTGGGCAGGGTCTACCTTAGCTTTGGTTTGAGGAGATGGTATTTCTCTTTGGGCAGTAGTCTCCTCTGTCTATCTATCTTCAATTTCCTATGGTGGTTCTTCATGGCATAATTCAGGCTGCTCTAGTTGTGGAGGTCTATTGGCCTTAATCAGTTTATCCCAGGTCAATGGAGTTTGACTCAGTGCTTTATTTGTTATTATTTTAACTAATATTTGGTGACCGATAACAGTAACATGATCCTTGGATTTTTGTGTTCTTAAGGACACCTCATGTAATATGGCATTCAGAAAGAAAGGTAGATTAAGTACTAACCGTTTTTTTAAAGATGACAACAATTTGAGGTAGTGAGGTCGAATTGCATCATATTGTCCATCACAGGTGATGTACCGTTGAATTATCCCTGCCAGTTCCTTCCATGGTTCTCTGAGGGTACTGGGATTAAGTCTGTTTCCCTTCTTATCCAATTCTTCCCCAGGATTTGTGAAAATTTCCACAGCTTCCTTCAATGTTGTGTATCTTCCTATCCACTGAATGCCCATGTTAGGGAGGCTTGTGACCTCTGCTAAAATTTTCGGGGTGACTGATATTTGTATGCCTCGCACCATAGAGATTTCTCCCTGCAAATTCTGAAAGAATTCAAGCATGAAATTCGTGTCATATCCTTGCATACGGTTGAAGTACTCCATCCACCCCAGCTGGTGCAGGATGTCTCTTGCTTACTCTGTAACTTGTAGTAAAGTTGGCTCCCTGCGCACACCTCTGCCACCCATTTTGTGAGAAAATGTGGATGACTATCGTTCCTTGTAGAAGACTTGGTTAGACCAACTCGAAGGAAAAAATACCAAAAGTAGCAAATATCAGAGACAACAAGTGTTTACAAATGTGGGTATTTATTACAATCATTACTATCTTTATCGAGAAACGTGTTGAGCGTCCACTCCCCTCATTAATATAAAGGTCGACCTCGACCGTCAATGTAGGGGAAAGTAATGAGTGTAGGTATTGATGTTGAGAAGTAATGATTGTACTGCCCACGCCAATGGGGATGAATGATTTATTTTCAAACAACATATTTTAATGATAATCATTAAACATTAGTCCTCTTTTGTGAAATTGAAATATACCTATACTCAAAAGAATGCTTTAAGGATACATATGCTGAATAAATTAAATATGTTCATTTATATAATATCCCAGATATCATAATGTTGTTACTTTTCCATTTTATTGAATACAACTGAAATGATAGCCTCGTTATTGAGTGAAGGAAATCTAGAGACACACAGAAACTTGGCGTTTCAGGTAAACTTCCATACCACATGCAGAGCCACTGTTGCCAGCAGGCGTCCATAGCCTCGACAGGGTTTCCTTTTAACCCTTATATGAGCTTGTATCCTTGATAATTATTTGAATCGTCTTTTCCAAAAATACCATTATCTTGGTTTGGTAGCTAGATGGTGTTAATGCCACTCACTAGATTGTAACTTTGGTGAACAAGTCGGCTCGTGATGAGACCCCTTGTCCTTTGACTAGAAAATGTCAAAGGTCATTTCCCTGGTGTGGTATCCGTAGTGGGAATGTCACTTAGTTTATTATCCTATGATCGTGGTAGGTTGGCTCCTGATGAGACCCCCTATTCTTTTTGAAATATTTTATTTTATTTATTTATTTTATTTTATTTATTTAAGTTTTTCCCAAAAAAAGACCATTATCCTGGTTTGGTATCCAGATGATGATAATTCCACTCACTAGAGTGTAACTTTAGTGAACAAGTCAACTCGTGATGAGACCTCTTGTCCTTTGACAAAATAAAATGTCAAAGGACATTGCCCTGGTGTGGTAGCCATAGTGGGAATGTCACTTAGGTTAGTATCCAATGATCATGGTAGGTTGGCTCGTGATGAGAACCCCTATTTTTTGTGGGAAAAGAAAGAAATTTTATTGATTTTTTTTTTGTTTAAGTGTATGCAGGGAGGCTCATCTACTCCTCAAGAGTAAGGGATGGCGTAAAGAAGTGTAAGGATTCCAAGTAAAAGTGTGTCGCAGACTCCTTATTAATTATAAAGGTGAGATATCATTTAAGTGTATTTGTATGTATAAGGGAAAAGAAACAAATTATGGTGGTTACAGGTTATGAACAAGGTTTAAGATATTTCAAAGAAAGTGATCCAAAAAAACAATTTGATAAGGTATGGGAGATAGTCCACAAAATAATGATAGATCGTTAGAAATAATGCTGGTGAAAATTATTTGGTGAAAGTTGTACCCCAAAGGAATGGTTTAACATTTTATCAGCAATGTAGGGAAGGAATGGAAAAATGAATAACAAGTGTGCAAAAGGAACAATGGGCGTGAAAAAGGAACGACAATTGTTCCATTCAAAGGAACAACAAGTGCACAAAAAGGAACGACAATTGTTCCGTTCAAAGGAACAACAAGCACAAAAAAAGGAACGGTAATTGTTCCTTTCAAAGGAACAACAAGCATGCAAAAAGGAACGACAATTGTTCTGTTCAAAGGAATAATAGGCGCACAAAAGGAACAACAATTGTTTCGTTCAAAGGAACACCAAGCGCGCAAAAAGGAACGACAATTGTTTCATTCAAAGGAACAACAAGTGTGCAAAAGGAACAACAATTGTTAGGTTTTTAACCATCTGAATAGCTAATTTTTTAGAAACCTGGAAATGTGTTTTGCTTGAATCTAAGGTTGATTAGTCATCAACTAAATTCATTTATGAGTTGATTTATTTCAAAATTAAGTAGTGGATGGTTTGTTAATGTGATGAATTTCATTATAGTTGCCCAATTGCTACTATTGAATCATGACACATTCATTTCTCTACGAAAGACAAGGTTTGGGTGATGAGATGAAGCGGGAGTTTGGAACATAAAAGAGAGCTAATTGAGTTCATTACAATTATCCTCCCTAGTTCTGATTTTCTCGAATGACTGTCAAAAATAATAATAAAAAATAAAAATAAAATCTACAGAAAACAAAATTATATACAGTATGTACAGTGTCAAGAGAATTCAACATTTATGTAGTTAGGGTGGCTGGATTGCCTTCCCAGCCAGCCAAAGTTTGAACTGTAGGGTCCTTACTTACCTCTTGGTAGAAATATTATTTTGAGGGTGACTGATGATAGAGTCGTAGCTGGTGTCCATTGACCCGATATGGAGATCTGGACCCATCGATGGTGCTTAACGTGACTGTGCAATTATCATGGAATTCATTGATTTCGTATGGTCCTAGCCACCATGTCTATAATTTTCCCGGAAAATCCTGAAATATGGAATCATAGAGGAGAGCCCAATCACCTTTTTTAAATGATTTTTTCTGGATATGCTTGTCATGCCAGGTCGTTCTCTGTTGTTGAATAATGATTGTGTGCACTACAATAGACATGTGTGCTTCATCCAATTCATTGAGTTGCTGAAGGCGTTGTTTATGTGATTTTGTAAGATCCAGTCTGATTTCTTGGGCCATCCTTAGAGTCTTGATTTAAAACTCGATTGGGAAGATGGGTTCTTTGCAATAGACTAAATAATAAGGAGAGTAGCTAGTGGTATTACGCCATGTTATGTGGTAAGACCATAAGGATTTTGGGAGTTCAAAATCCCAATTCTGTCTGTTTGTTGAGACAGTCCATGTCAGGATTGCCTCCAGGACTTTATTGGTGCTTTCCACTTGCCCATTTTCTTGTGGATGGTATGGAAAAGTAATTTTATGTTTAATATGATAATTATCTAGGGTGTTGGTGATTCTATGAGCTGTAAATTGTGACCCCCCATTAGTAATTACCTCTCTTGGTAGTCCATAGTGTACGAATAATTTGAAAAGAAATTTGATGACTACTTATTCTGTTGTATTTGGTAAGTCTTGTACCTCTACCCATTTAGTCATACAGTCCATCACGACTAGAATATAGGCCTTCTGATTTGACTTTGGATTGAAGGGGCCAATGAAGTCTAGTACCCATCTCTCAAATGGTTTTGCAACCAATTGTGCTTTCAAATGCATTTCATCAGCCTGACTTGGTTTTCCCATCCGTTGACAACTATCGCAGGTCTGGACATATTTCTTTGTGTCTCTGAATATTGAGGGCCAATAATAGCCCATCTGCAAAATTTTGTGTCCATTCCTACGATCTACAAAATTCCCACCACATGGATCATCCTATCCGACCTTTAGTCTGTCGTACATTTCGTCATCTCGTATGCATATGTGGACCTGGAGATCATCTCCTGTATGGAAAAGATATCTGTTGATCCAGACAAATCATGCACTATGTTGGACGATCAATTTTCATTCCCTTGATGAAAGATGTGCTAGTAATCTTCCCGCTGCCAGGTAATTTGGCACATCAGCATACCAAGGTGGCTTTGTAGTAACGACAAAGAAATGCTCATTTGGAAATCGATCTTCGATTGTTAAGGAGTCGTTTGTTTTGGGTATGCGGGATAGGAAGTCTGTAACAACATTTTCTCTTTCGGGTTGATCTTTGATGGTGATATCAAATTCCGGCAATAGTAACAACCATCGAGTGACCCATCCATTAGTAATTGGTTTATTAGCTAGATATCTAATAGCATAATGATTAGTATACATAACGACTGGATAACCTGTTATATAATGAAATTTTTTATTGATGGAATGTATAACAGCTAAAAACTCCTTCTCTATTAATGTATAATTAAGTTTAGCTGGAGTAAGATTCTTGATAATAAAATAAATGGCGTAGGGTTTCTTGTCATCTTCTTGTCTGAGGACATCGCCTATGGAAATATTTGATGCATCGGTGGAGATGTGAAATGGTATTTTCCAATTCGGCCCCCTCAACACCAGTGTTGTCGAGATCAACTTCTTGAGTCCTGCAAATGCCACATAACACTTGTCAGACCACTGAAACTCTACATTACCAATCAAATGATGTAAAGGTGCAATGGTTCTTGGAAAATTTTCCATAAATATATGATAGTATCCTGAAGCGCCAAGGAAACTACGTACCTCAGTTTGTGTGTGTGGTGTAGGTAGATTAAGGATTACCTCTATTTTTGTTGGATCTACTCTAAGTCCATCCACAAAGATATAATTCCCTAGTACCACACCTTCTGTCATCATCATGTGACATTTTTCATGGCTTAAACATAACTTGGTCACAATGCATCGTTCTAGTACTTTCTCCAGATTATTTAGTGCTTGATCAAAGTCGTCGCCATAAGGAGCGAAATCATCCATATAGACTTCAAGACCTTCGATGATCAGATCACTGAATATGATTAAAATGGCCCTTTGAAAAGTGGTTGGAGCATTACAAAGTCCAAAGGGTAATACTATGTATGTAAAAGTGCCCTAGGGGCATGTGAATGTAGTTTTATCTTGATATTCTGGGGCAATCTGAATCTGATTGTACCCACTAAAATCGTCTAGGAAAGAAAAGAATTTCTTTGTTGCCAAAGTATCTAGGACCTTATCAATGAAAGGAAAAGGGAAGTGGTCTTTTTGAGTGGCTTTGTTAAGTTCCCTATAGTCAACACATATTCTCCATTTCCCATTTTTCTTTGGGATTATCACTAATGGGAAACCCTACCGACTATCTGAGATGGGATATATAAAATCTACATCGAACAACTTTTGTAATTATTCTTTAACGATATCCCTGAGGTGAGGATTCAATCTTCTCTGTGGCTGTCGGATAGGTCAGGCATCTTTTTCAAGATAAATGTGGTGTGTTCAGAGTTGCAGATCAATACCTTTCATATCAAAATATTCCCATGCAAAAGCTTGTTGTTATTTGGAGAGCACTTGAATTAGATTTTGTTGTTGTTGTTCATCTAAATTAGCATTGATGTTTAGTGACCTCCCTGGTGCAATCTTGACGAGTTTGTTGTTATGAACGATTGTAGTTGGAATTTGTTGTTCCATTAAATCTTCCAGCAGGTCTCCCTATGCTTCACAATCTAGAACAACTTGGAGCATCTGGCAAGTCGGGTTGCTCATGGTGGATGGACTATTCATAAACCCACTGATTATGTCATCCTCTAGCTGGTTTTTAAGTCTAAGGGATTCTTCCTGCATAAGAGGGCTTCATAAATCCTGCTTTGGGTATTGTGATGGTGGAAATTGTGGATATATGAAAGTTGGACTTGGCTTAGCAGGAGGATATAAAATGAGATTCTTTGTGATACCCCCTCTAGTGATTGTCATATTACCTGCTCGACATCCTATGTATGCATCGGTTGTTACAAGCCATGGCCTGCCCAGTATCAATGGGTTCCCTTCAAGTCCACTTCTTGGGTTGATAATGAGGAAGTCCGCTAGATATTCCCAAGAGTCGATGGAGATGGATATACCATGTAATGTGCCAACTGGTCGAGCTACCAATCAATCTGCCAACTGCAACATTATTGCGATGGGTTTGAAGGAGTCAAAACCCAGGGTATTGCAGGTTTCCATAGTTAGGATGTTGATGGTTGCTCCCAAATAAACTAGTGTATTGGAAAAAGAACAACACTGGATCTGAACTGTCACTATGGGATTCCTCGGATCTTCATATTTGACTGGTTCTTGTCTACCTAAAATTTGATCAAACAATGCTCCTACCACACGGACTGTTGATGATGGATTTTTATTTTTTCTGACGAGATTTCTCCCACATAGCTCCCTGATCGTTTTTGCATAGATTGGGATGTCCTGAAGAGCTTGCAGAAGTGGGATCTTAATATATAAATTATTGAGTTCCCTACAATGTTTAAGTTGGGATATACGATCGGTTTTTCTATCATCAATCTTTCAGGGAATGAAGGGGAGGGCATTGCATCCTTATCAGGATCTTGTGATTCGACTGTGCTTCCCCCCTGCTTGATTTCTTCTATTATTACCACATTTGAAGGTGTTATTGTTGGTTGTTTTTCATTCTCTTTCTCTTGAAAGGCGTTACTTTCTTCAGGAGAGATTATTCACCCCGATATCAACTATAGTTCGTTGCACTCTACCAAGCTGATCTCTCCTTCCCCATTCTCCATAATCTAGATGAGCTAAGTCAGTTTGTTATTTGGATTTGGGTGAGGCTGGGATGGTAGTTGAGGGTGCAATTGGGATTGCATATTTTGGGGCAATTGGAGTGGTGCGTGTAACGTAGGCTGAGTTTGAGGGGCCATCCCCATGGGGCGCTACCAATTCTGATTCCAGTTTGGCTTTTGGGTAGTCATGTTGGGCCACTGTGAAGGGTAGATGTTGTTATTTTATTTTTTCTAGGATGAGGTGGGATATTGTGAGTTAGGCCAAGTGGAAATTGCAATTGGTTGATTATGCCTAGCAGGATTTGTAGTGGGTTGGTTTTTCCAAGTGGGATTTGCAGGTGAGTATTGTTGGGGCTGCCAGTTTTGATTAGTAAATGGCTGACCCTGCCATGTGCTACCAGGATATTTCTACTGATTACATTGTCCAGAGAAGAAAGAGGAAGGGTCCTGCAGTGTATTTGGAGGTCGATTATGCCATTGACGACACTGAGCCATCAGATATAATGGCTTTGTTTCTTCTTCTACTTCTCTAAAGAAAGATTTCAGTCCAGGAAGCTATGGGAATCGTTCTATGTCATTATCCTTGGCGCAGATAGCGCAAACCCAAACCACGTCCAAAGGGAATTACCTTGGACCATGTTTTCTTCTACACTTGTGGCAAAATATGGCCAACGTTTTTTCTTCTTCTATTTGTTTCTGTTTGGCCTACAGTACATCCAATTGTGTAGTCAGAGTGCTCAGAATATATGTTTTGAAGTTTTCTAAGAGATTACCAACTTCATCTTGCGTAACACCCCCACTGGTAATTTTTCTATTTCTGGTGAGGGGGATATGCATCCCTAATCTGGTCCGTGAACTTCCTCTTGAGCACCTGATGCACAATAGGATGATGTCAGCATAAGTTTCTTGATAAATGTCACCCTTCCGCATTAAATTCAACATTTCTACCCATTTATCTTTCATACCTTTAATCATAGTTGCCTTAAGTACTTCACCTGGTAACGTGCCATAGGGTGATCTTTGTAAATTATATTGAAATCTCTCGACATATTCTTCTAATGATTCATTTTATTTTGTGGTCATTTGAAAGATTTCATCTTTTAATTCTATGGTTCTACAATAATCCTGATATTTTTTCAAGAAGGATTGTTTCATCTCATCCCATGAGTTTACAATTCCTCCCCCTAATCCCATAAACTAGCGTAGAGCTACTCCTTTCAAAGTGGAGGGGAACAATTTTAATTTTTAGGGCTCAGAGGTGTAATCATACCCTCTACATAGGACATAAAATTCAAATAAGAATGCGTCTGGGTCTTCTGAGATTAATCCATGAAAGGTTGGCGTGTTTTGTAGGGGAATTGCCTTCATGGGGGCATTGGCGATTAGATCAACTATCGTATATTCCAAAGTGGAAGTCTGGGGACATTGTGGATTTTCTTGTGTCATTTGATCTAAAATATGCCAGAAATCTTCAGGGATTTCTTGATCCGGATATTTTATTTGAATTGGTTGGTTATCTGATCCTCTAGGGGATTTGATTGCACTCCCTCTATCTGGGATTTCGGGTATGCCTTCTTCTTTCACGGGAGATTCAGGATCAGGTGGTGGGTCTGTCTTAGTTATCCCACTGGTTTCTCCTTCTCCTTCCTCTAGATTACAAGAGTTTCCCTCTTCTAAAGGCTTGAGGGGTGGAATATCTGTGCTTTGAAAGATTTTCTCAGTCCCTTCCATTTTTCTATGAATCTCAGTGTGGGTTGCAGTTGGTAAAACTACCACCTAAGGGATTTGGGTAGATCCTTTTCTAGGTCCAATTGAAGCTTGAGATTCTTCTTTTCGGATGATGTCGTCTAGGAAAGTGCTTCTTCCAGGGAGCACCGAGCCCTGGGCTTTAGTAATTTTTGGTGGGGGTTTTGGTTTTTCAAGATATTTCTTCTTAGTCATACACACTTCACACACAAAAAAAAAGAAAATCAAGAAAGAAAAACACCTATGCAACCTCTTACTGCGTCAGCTGGAGGTAGGCACTAGCATAAGAATCTTACTTGTTGCCTACGTAGGTTCTTACCTTCCATCTTCAATACCTCATCCTCCAGAGGCACAATCTATGCTACCTTTGACATTCTTCCCCGACAACAACGCCAAAATGTTGGTGTCTAAATATGTCTAAAAATAACCTTAGTTTAACATTAATTTATCAACCCGAGGATTCATGTTTTATCTCAAAGAATGTTGGCAAAGTCTATGCAGATAGCTCGTAGAGGCTAAAATCGTGTAGTTAAAGAAAATCCGAGTTTATCAACAATCAAGTTCCTCAAACATTCATTAAGAATTCTAGGAATTGAAATCTAAAGCTATGCAATGGAAAGGAACTAATTAATCTATTGAATTCATTTTAAGAGCAATAATTGAATCTAAATAAAGACTTGCATAATTGACTATTATTATGAATCAAATTGTTGTAAATGAAAAGGGTAAACTACTTTATCTATGGAAAGAAACAGAGACTGTAATCTAATTGAAAAGAGACAACAATCATACTTATATTGAAAGGAACAACAACTATATTCTAACAGAAAGGAACAACAAATGTAAACTAAGTAAAATGAACATCAAATGTAAACCAAGTGAAAGGAACAACAAATGTGAACTTATGAGGCACTGTCACACATCAAATCTTAGTAATAGGAATTGGAACAACAATCATCTAATGCTTAAGGAAATATATATCTCTTGCAATTGACATGAAATCATCAATACACTTATGCATTCATTTAACTACTATAAAAAATAATCGGTTCACAAAACAGAAATTGAACTGATACAATTATTGGTCGAACAGTAGCTCCTTCAGACTGGACCCTTGGTCCTTAGAAGCACTGCTATTTGAAATTCAGTATATAGAAATGGTAAAACCGCTCAAAGATTTTATTGATTTCATAACTGGTACAACATTTTACAAAAACTGCTAATGCATAGCAATTCTAAGTTCTGAGTTCTTGGGTGGAATTCTTCTATCCTTTTTCAAGATCTATTTACTCCTTATATATTACAATAATCTAGGTAAATCAAGCCATCCTGAGGATCAAGAGATCCTCAGTATTGCTTTACTATTATAAAGTTACAATATAAGAAACTCAATCATCTTCAAAACTTCCTTGCGCCATATAGTCCTCAACCTCCAATAGCTTGCGCATCCTCAAGATTTCCTTTTCTATCTTGGGTTTGACAATATTTAACCAATCCTGTAATAAAACTAGACAATTCCAATCATATTTTAGGATCTATGTAATCTAACTTCAACAATAACGCTAAAGATTATATTATCCATTTTCTACTCTATTTACTCCTAAATAACCAAAAAGACAATCAAGATGATATCATGAAATGTGGGAAAAAGGAAGATATTTATACCTTTTTCATAACCTAACAATTGTGATCTTGACTTCCTAGAACAACTAGTTGTATGTTCTCTATCAAAAAATGTTCCTTTTCAGCAGTGTAATGAGACAAATAATCCTATATATCATATTTACAAAGAAGAAAGTAATGAATTAGATGAAAGGAATTCTTTACCTTTATGATTTTCTTCATTTAAATTGTCGAAAGAAAATTTTATGTCATCATTGAAGAAAATGAATGTGTGTTGATGCCAAATCACATTGATTCACTGAAAAAAATTGACAATAAATTGTAGGAATCTTCTCATGTGTTTGATGACCCTGTTACTTGTTATGTAGAAGGTCTTGTCAGTACAAAATTGTAGCCATTGGTCGAACATGAATCTGGAAATGAGTGTTTTCAACAATCCAAAGAAATTGAAAAATGTGCATATGACAATAGTGAAGAAAATGAAGAAGGTTTTGAATGAGGTGAAAGAACCTTGTCATTGGGTTTTGCTTCTTTCAAATTGTTGAAGCAAGATGTAAATAATGTTCTAGATCGGGAACCTTCCATATATGATGTTGAATATCCAAAATGTAGTGGACTTGTAAATGAAAGCCATATTCCATTATGTTTTTTTTCCCTTGAATTGTTGAAAGAAAATCGTGAGATAACATAAGAAGCAGGAAAGTATGACTGCAATGGAACTGCTTTATATGGACAAATTGTTGTCAATAAGGAAGATCAACAAACTTCACATATAGTAGATGATTGCGTGGTTGATTACATAGATAGTCATTTTGGTTCAGATTTGTGGCCTGCGCTCAACTATCAACTTGAAAATGAGGATGAAGTTGATCAAGAAATTGCTATTGAAGGTAATTTCCCTTCTCCTAAGCTTAATGTAGATATACAACAAGATTTCCAGCAAGACAGAGTGTTTCAAAGTTGTCTTTCTTCCCCTAGAATGATGTGGTTGTTCAATTCCTAAATGGATTATACATAGATGAGGATTCTGAAACTTCATATATGGAAACTTCAAGTAGTGAACAAACAACTAACATAGAGTTTCAGGAAATCAACAAGACAGTGTATGGCTCTTTTCAGTCATAATTGTTTGATGAACAAGAGGATATCATTTATACACATAGTATGGTTGTTATATTTGAAGAAGTTCAAATATGTATGAATGTTTTCGTCGAGGTGCATGGAATGGTAGACAAACCTATTGCTGCTATCTCATTCGAGAATACTCTCTGGATTAAATAAGTAAAGCAAGGACAACAAACACTTGTGAGGAAAGCATGTCCTTCTATCTTAACCCCTAAAATATAAATGTTCTCTCATGTATTTCATGATTCCATTGAAGGCTATATGGAGAATATTTACAGTTTGAATCTATAGTTGATGATGGGTTGTGAGCCTAGGAATGAAGAGGATGACAAATCAATGTCTATATTAGATATGGATTGCTTGACACTGAAAGTTTTATTTTAGTTAGAACTGTCATTCAATTCAGAAGGTTGTTATTCAAAGAGCATTCAACAGATTTATTAGCCTCTTGACAAAAATTGATAGGGTGAATCACCTGATAACAAGAAAGGAGTGGAAGAAATGATATAGGATTGTTTATTTACCCATGTGTTGGAAGATCCTTTTGCAATCTTGCTAGAAACGATGAAAAATCCTAATATTTTTAAATTCCTAAGATTCAGGTTCATATGTAACTTTTCAAATGAATTGTTGATGAATAGGCTTTAGAGTGAGCATGTGCAAAGCAAGCAAGCAACGGATAAAATTCTAGCATGGCTACATTGGAACTTTCATTTCACTTGAATCACATTTTTCTTTAGTAGTTAGAGTAGGTAGGAGTGTGTGAATAATATTATTGGTCAAGCATTTTTCAGTTTGGATTTCCAGTAGTGTGTACAGTCATATTTTAGTGGTGTATTCAGTGTTCAGTATCCATTTGGGATCAGTGTGCAAAGTTTGGTTTTCAGCAGATACTGGTGATAGGTCAGAGCAGGCTACACACACATGTTTTGGTATCCTCCCAATGGATCATGCACTAGGTCTACCAGTTATTTTCTACCTCATTGCGAGGATAGCGTCCCAATTTTGAGCCTATGTTATCACTATAATAATTTCTTGAAATATAGGTCTCCAGATTTGGTAGGTCGCTAAATCAATATAGAAGCATGAAATATTAGTGGGTAGGGATAAATATAGAGGAAAGGTGAATTATATGGGGTCCGAAGGGTCGTGATCATGAGTGTTTCTATATAAATGGTCAAAGGACACATTGGGTGAAGAAATAATGCACCGGTTAATATCCTAGAGGCAGGCCAATAAGAATATCGCGGTTTCATTATGAAGGTACATGGCGTCACTAGATACATATCGGGGGGGGCAGAGAGGGTAAGCCTAAAACCATCCAAGTCCACCCCAATGTCACATGTTAGAAAATAATTTGATATATGTCAAATCCAAGAATATCATGGGTAAAGGGATGGCTAGTCAAATCACTTTACACCATTTGTTTGAGTACTTTTCATCCATGCGATGCCAGGTGAGTGCCACCAGATAACCGACTTGAAATATCATCATTCAGAATAGATTGGCCGAATGTGACAAGTCACTGTACCTATAAGTACTTTTTTTAGTAATTCATGATTGGAAATCAATGACTAATGTCTTTTAAAATATGCATGACATTAGTCTGTTTTGGAAAATCGACGCTTCATTTCTGAACGAGATAATTACAAACTGGATCAACTTCCTAATTTTTCTACAATTAAAGGAGATAAGCTTATGTTTTCTTCAAAACTGGGAAAAATGGATAAAGAAGACCAAGTGGCCTCCATTGAACCAATATTTTCAACTAATATGACAAATTCATCATTGAAGAAGAAAGAGAAGTTGGTTGCATGAATATTAGCAATGAAATTTCACACAAATCCTGTAGAAGAGTCGGAAGCAGATAAACAAGTCATATTAAATCTCATCATGAAGGATTTAATCATCAATGGATACGTCGATGAACATCACATGTGATATTTCAAGAGGAAAAGGAGAAAGAGACAGAAGATAGAGGTTAAAGATGAGGTGGTTGAGAGCGTTGGAGAAAACCAACCAACTTGGCTTGACACTTTAAAAGAAGAAATTGCTAATCCGAAATAGTTCTCAGGCTAAATTGAGTATGTTTCAGAGAGTATTTTAATGATATGGACATGTGGCATTCAAATCGAAAGTCTCAGATATGTCATTTTTGTCTATAACGCTCCCTATAAAATAGGAGTATAGTTGTTACACGTTACTCCTTTTTGTAATTGATGTCTATTTTTAGAGCTATAGGGAAGTTTATTCGTTTTGAATCATGGATGTAATCTATCTATATATATTATTCCAAAGATAAATGAAAATAGGACTGACCAGAGAGGGGCCTGCCCACGTAGCAGAGGAATTTATAATTTCCTGGAGCTAAATTGAATATATAATGCAGAAGTGTTTTGAACACTTTATGAAAAGATTCTAATGGTTGTGATATGTGTTTTTTTTTCTCTCATATTGTGTATTTCTTGTGTCTCTAAATTTCCAATTGCATATTCTTTTGTTTAAATTGGAGAGTCAAAGGTTTGGAATTCATCTTATTATGCTCTCGACTTAAGCAATTTAAACTATGTGTGTTTCTTCCTAGCTAATTCAGAATTCATTTAAAAAATGCTCTGATGCACTTAATTGTTTTTCCTTTTTCTCTTTCACCCTACAAATTTCAATTTACAACTCAGACTCATTGCCTCATTTATCCTTTCTCCTCTGGATAGTTCTAATAGCCTACTATTATTTATTTATTTTCGACTCCATAGCCCTAAGTGTCCCTCCCATTCCTTGCAAGCAACTTTATAAAAGCCCACAAAACAAACTAAATCTAGCCATTGATTGCCAAATAAATATCAAGTGATACGAGAGATCCCTCTCTGAGTTGAGTAGGCTAGTGCCCAACTCTAAAGTAGGTTGAAACAATTACCTCTGTCATTTTTCTATTCACTCTAACAAAATTTACAAAGTGCTAACAAGAAGAACAAGTTAGAAAGGACACACCCAACATGTTTACTCCAATGACTACATATTCTAGAGAGGAAATGGGAGATCATTTCCATGATTTTCATTACATAGTTACCAAAATTCTAGGGTAGGCACTGTATTTATGTGTTGGTAGATAGGTTGACTAAATATGCACAAGTTTTTTATATTTCTTCATAATACAACACATCTTAGGTGGTAGATGTTTTCTTCCGAGAAGTATTCAAACTCCATGGTCTTCGGAGGAACATAGTCAGTGACTGGGATAGTAGGTTTCTAAGTGTGTTTGGGTCGGATCTATTCAGATTATATGGGATTTATTTGACACCTAGTACTAGCTATCAAGCCCAGACAGACAAAAAAATTGATATAGTGAAAAAATGGGTAGAAGGGTACCTGAGGAACTATGTGTCAGGACAACAACGATCATGGATAAAACAGTTTCATATCAAGGATCATTATTACAACACCACTCATCACATGTCCATCAGGATGATTCCATTTAGAAAGTTGTATGACTATGATTCCCCATCATTTGTATATTTGTAATTTGGAGAAAGAAGGATTCCCAAGGACAAAGACTAGTTGCAGGAAAGTCAGGAAATTGTGAGGATCCTAAAGGTGAATTTCATAGTTGCTCAGAAGAAATAGAAGGTGTATGCATATAGGAATAGTGTGTAATGCAGGTTTTAGGTCGGGGACCTAGTATTTCTTAGGCTACATTCTTACCGACAATCTTCACTAAAGAAGAGTGGTGAAGAGAATTTGAAACAAAAGTTTTAGAGACCCTACACAATGATTAGGATAGTTGGAGAGGTGGCATATGAGTTGGAGTTACGAGAGGAAATCATAATGCAAAACAAATTCCATGTGTCATGTCTCAAAAAGGAATTGGGCCAACAGGTCACTGCTTCGATAGATCTTCCTCCAGTAGATGAGGATGGAAAATTGGTTTTGGCACTTGAAAGGATTTTGGATGTACAAAAATATAGACTGAGAAGAATATTTATTCAAGATTACCTGTTCATATGGAAGGGGTTGCCTACACAATATGCTACATGGGAAGGTCAACAAATTTTACAACACCCTATTCTCGAATTTCCTGAGGATAAGGAATTTCGGGAAGGGAGAATTGTAATGTCCTCCTCCAATTGGTGAATTATTATCCTACATGACTCCCTTAGGCTATAGTCAACAAAGAAAAATGGGATTCAAAGTATCAAACCCTAAATATATATTAAATAAAATAAATAATTATATTTTAATCAACCGAGGGTTTGATTTGGTCAAGAAGGAAGATCTAGAATAATCATAGAAGAAGAATAAATATAAGGGGAGCCTACCTCTTTGGGAATTATGACTTGATATGTATTGAGTACTCTTGTGGCTAGGATTTTCATTAGGGTTTTGGGAAAAACCATTCTAGTGCAGGTTTAGTTTCAATGGTGCAATACCCATCATAGCTAGACAAGGGAGAGTTCATTTGGAGTCCTTGTCTTGTGGTATTTTATAAGGATCTTGAAGTATACTAGAGAAGAGAAGAGAAGTGGGAGGCTTGGAGATCCTCAGTTTCTATATTGGCATCACACTAGGTTTCCTTGTGTGTTTTGTAGAAGATTGCGTAGTTTCCTAGAAAAGTATAGTTTATATTCCTAGTATTGTTCTGCAACTATTTTTGCAACCACTAAAGATATTTGTATTGTTCTTTTCATTCATAATAATATGCCATATTATTTTTCTCTATTTATGTGTGATTTCCATGTGTTTGATAATATTCCTCATTGATAAAATTATTGTAAGGGTTTCATATCATTTTTACATAGGAAGAATTAATAATTTAGGTCAAATATGTTACAGAAGTATCCCTGCACTCGACAAAGTAGTATGCAACAAAACAAATTATGGTATATTTTGGTAAGAATTCATAGTTTTTATAACATATTTTGAGACCCTAATATCATTGGATGATCTTATATAGCTTTGATCCCTTCCACCCATAATATTTGTAGCTTAGGTCCACTCTATTCCTAGCTAATAAAATACTTCTTAGCAATACACACTCTAATCTTTCTAATCAAAGGTGCTTGTACACACTACTATCCTTTAGAAATGGCATGTATACTTATGTGCTTCTGAGTGGTGTTTATGGGACAAGAATTTTTTTAACTCCCTAAATCCCATGGAAAATGATCTTAACCATCTTAAATTGGTACAAAATATACCTAATACAAGGAGAAAGTGGATAATTGTTTCTATCTCATAGCTATCATCGAGCCTTAATAAGTTAAATCCATCATATTCTTGGTGTTTCTATGACCACCATATCCCTAGAAGCCCCTATTTCTTGTAGTTCACATCTCCCATTTCATGTGATTGAGGCATAATACATATTGGTCTTCCTCTTCCTTTCATGGAAAATAACATAGGAGGTGAAGTAGTATTGAGTGGCCTAGGATCGAAAGAATCCAAACAATGGTTATGGAAATGCTGACAACAAAAGTCAGGTACAAGTTCATTGTATTTGTTGTTCAGTATAAGAAAATGGATATATCTCTTATTTCCCTCCACTAAACTATGATTTGTATGAATCTAATTGATCTACTTTTAGTCTTTAGCGGTGGTTCTAATTTACTTGACATAGTTAGTTCGGGTAGTTATTTATCATTTCTTTCATTTTATACCATTTATTTGAGGAAGGTTCTTGGCTTTATTGTGTGTAGGATTTTGAATTTGGGAAAGATAAAAGAGGATTGGAATGAAGGTAATATAGAAATCTCATATCCAACCATTTGGTAAACTAGGCATGTTTTTCCTAAGGAATTGGTAGTTAGTTTGATTTGTCGTAAACTACTCTAGGGAAGGATTATCACTATTCTTTGAATTTGTGTTATATTAGGGTCATCCCTATACATAGGATGGATATAATTTATCCACAAAAAATGGTGACTCCATTAGGGATAAATCCTTGATTTATCCTCTATAGGTTTTTCTTGGTTGTTTCTTTGGCCTTTTATAGGATCCTTTGTAGTGTTTTTTCAATCTATTTTCCTGTCTTCAATCTTGTATACCATCCTACAAGGGTGATCTAAAGGTTTCTTTGGTTTTTTATACATATAACTATCTAAACATGTGGGATGGTTTTGGTGACACAGTGTATGTAAATGTGTTTCCCCTTCAAAAAATAGCATGCACACTCTTTTTTCCCTTGATAAAGGCGCATGTGATTCCTGAGTGGAATTGTTTTTCCCTTTTTTGGCCATGCTTTCCCCTTTTTGTAGTCTCTTTTATTTATTGTCTTTCCATGTCTTCCTCAAGCAATTTTATAGTCTAATTTGTTTCCTTATTTCATCTTATCATTCATTATAAAAAATAAACAAAATGGGTTTCATTTCTTTTTGTTTGCACATTTGACAATAGTACACCTTGCTTGTCTATCTATAGGTTAGTTTCAAGGTGTTTTTGTTAGGTTTGTGATTATTTTTAGGAACATATATTATTTTTTATGCAATTTTTCTTCACAAAACGAATGCATACATGCTCTTTGTGTGCTTGCAAAGAACATATGCACAGATGGTTCTTTCCCAAAGGGTGTGTGTGCTAGTTTTTTGGGAAAGTTTTTCCCTTTTGTGCATTGTTTTCCTAATTTTGAACATACTGGCCCATTTCCTTCAAAAAAGGATCATGTATATGCATTTTTTCTTCATAATAGGTAAATTTACAAGCATGTTTCTCTAACAAAATAAAAATCTACCTGATGTAGTATACTTTTTTTCACATTTTTTCTTGATTTTCTCCTCTTTCAGTGCATTTTTTTGTTGTTTTTGAAGAGTAAGCCCTATAGTAAGTAGATTTTTCTCGTTTTGTGATTAAGTAGGTGAATTGAAGTTCAATTGAAAAAAAAAATAACAAAAAAAAAATTATTTTTGTCATTTTAGTTTTGTCACAATCTCGGAAAGGATTATTCATGCCTTGTTCTTGCTTGAAACTAAATACATTGGAGGATAAGTATGAAGTTTTAATTTCCATTGTTTTTAAAAGTTTCTTTATACAAAGATTCTAAAAAAAATCATAATGTTGATCATCATATCATTGAGTAATCAATATCCATCTAAAATGAATGCTTAACTAAATTCAACTAGACATTTTCTTCATAGAAAATCAACATAGTCTAGGAAGTAGGGTCGTGGAATAAGGTTGGAGAGTAAATTATCCAAGGCCAAAAAACTTGAAATTATAATTGATTAAAGAGTGAAACCTAGTAGTAGGAAGGAGACATTACTAGGAAAGAACCTCTAACACATGTATTAAGCATGATTTCACATTAGAGTAAGTGGAGGTGATATCCCCTCCTTCACTTTCTTTAGTTTTTTTTGGATTACTATGTTTATAGGGATTTCCAAAGTGTCAAGTCCTATGGATGATAGAAAATTTTTGAAGCTTCAAGATTTTTTTCGATGCCTAAAAATGTGATTCTAACCCATGAGTATTCCACCCAGTCGTCGATTATGAATTGGTAACCTTAGTGTCCATTCTTAGGACATATCATGGGTTACTGTGAGTGGAAAGTTCTTGCAATATCAAAGGAGGATGATTAATAATTATTTCTTCTCCTTTGTATGGTTCCCATCTTCACAAGGGTACTCGCACCTTGGGTAAATATTATGAGAAGGTTATTATAATTTAATCTTGTTCCTTCGTTGACTAGTCTTGGGACTAAATCAAACCATATCAATTTTTGGTAAACCTTATCGATCATTTATTCACTATTTAGGATCCAGTTCCTCATCATCCTTGGATGACATTTAGGAAAAAAAATATTTGTTGATCAATCTGAGGAATTTTTTTTTTTTTCTGTTCTTTGTCTGTTTGTTTAGTTAGCCTTAGGTTGTCTTTTTCTTATTTATTTCAAATATCTAATTCAAAGTGGATAAAAAAATAATCCATGAGTCTAAAATGACCTTCTATATTTCATCTAAAAGTGTGGATCCACCCCCTAAAAGGTGAAGGTTTGACCATCTTAGCATTCCTCCATTACAGATAGTTGAAGAGACCAAAGTTGTGTTGGATAGTCTTGCAAGGGAAGAAGTTGTGCATAAGACCATTATGGGTAAGTTTTTCAAGGGTGCCAACCAAGGAACCCCTTCCCAAGGGTATTATTGTGATTTTCCTTTATTTGGAAACGTTGGTACCCCCTTGATGGTGACTTTGAATATTCTTGGATTGACTGTTGGACTACTAATTCTTTTCTTTTCCACTATGAGTATTCCTAATGATCTTGAATATTCTCAAGTAAGAACATTTTTTCAAGGGGATAAAATTGATGTGAACACTTTACCTTATTAACCATTTAAATACATCCCTTATGCTTCTTAGTCATCTAGTGAAAGTCTAGCTACTAGTAACTAGAAGTCTGAAAGAAACATAAAGATGAATCATAAGAAGAAGAAGAAGTGAAGACATGGAGATAATCCACCAACCACTATAAGTCATGCTAGGGGAAAGAATCCAATGATTGCAAATCAGACTAGAGAAATGTCACCAACCACTACAATTCATGATATAGATGTGCCACTAGCCATTGTGAGTCATGTTGGGGTCAAGTAAACTACAACTACAACTCATGTTAGAAGCAAGAATCCAATCACTGGAAGTCATACTAGAAATGTGAAATTAGTCACTACAAGTAATATTGGTGATAATAAACCAAACACTATGATTCATCCTAGGCGAAACCCACTATCCAATGAGAGTCATGTCAGAGGAATTAATGTTCCTAATAAATCTATAAATATTAGATGCAAGCCTAATTTACCTTGTAAATATTGAAATGGATATCACCTTACTCATATGTGCCCTACTATTCTAGAGGTACAAAGAGTGTGGTCCCTCTCTCAAGTCCCTTCTACTCCTGAACCCCTTTAGTTTCCCAACAACCTATTCAACCATTGGTTGATGAAGTGGTCAAGACAATGCAATATTTATTCAATCACACTCTTGGTTTGGAGGGTGATGTGTCTGTTCACCATGTTTTCTTGCAACCTATTAAACTAGATTTTAATGAAGGGGTCAAGCCGATGTAATCCTCAACCAATCCCACTCTTATTGTGGGGAGTGATGTGTATACCAACCATGTATTCATCATTTTCATCTCAAAACCTTGTAAATACAGGGTCAATATTCCACTAATTTTGAGCATGATCCCTCCAAGTTTGAGGATGGTTTCATTTTATTAGAATAATCTTGTTGTTCCTTGACTTACTTCTTTCACACCCTTCTAAATAAGGGTTGAAGTAAATTCAAAAAATATTTACCTATGTATAGTAGATGAAGGAGCCTCCGCAAGAATTGTATCCTCCCAAGATTGGTAAGCTTTGGATTCTCCTAAGCTTGTGTCAACTACAAGCCAACTAATAGATTTTGACAGAATACCTAGTGAATGTTTGGGAATTATTCCTCAGTTTCCCATTGTGGTAGGTGGGAAGAATTTCCTAATAGATATGGTAGTAGTTTATGGAACAATGGACTTTAATATTCTCATTGGGAGTGATTGTGTTTACACTATGAATTTTGTAGTATCTATGCTCTTTCCAGTGATGTTGTTTCATCACAATGAAATAATTATCACGATGAATTAACTTGCATATGATAATCACCATCATAAATTGAATTTATCTCATAATACCTCTTTATACATTCCTAGTATTCAAATGGAATATATCCTACCTGAGTGAATTATGTGGCATTATATACTCAGTATTCAATTTCTTCTAATTATATGAAAGAGATTTTACACTCATGATTTCCTTCTCAAGACAAGGTCTTGACAAATGATTAGGTGATTCATCCATTGGGTGCATAGGGTCGCTTGCTTCCCCTATTGGCCCGAGGGACTATGATTTTCCTCTTAAGTATTATATTATTGTTTATAGGTCCTCAAGCCTTAGTATTTGTGAGTCTTTGTTGATAGAATCTATCAAATATGATTTGAATATCCATCATTATATGGAATATGATCAGTTCACTTCACCCATTTCGTTCATTAACCCTCCAAGTACAGTTATTTTATTGGATGTGGAATTTCCTTCATATTAAGCTATCCTTGAAGACATGACTATGGCTAATAGATCATGGGAAGATACATATCATAAACCATTCTTTCTTCTTCAACTAGAGACTTTATAGGTTGGATACCAAATAAATCCCCGAATTGAGCCTAGCAATGGGCTCTACCTAAAGAAGTACTATGCATATGTTGCAAGGTTGTGTGGTACTTTGTACTGTATTGTATTTTTAAGGTTTGTTGTTTCCTAGATTTGTATTCCATAGAATATGTTTTTATTAGATTTTTATATATTGAATTTATTAAATTGTGTATGAGTTTTAATTTTTCATGTGTACAGGACCTTCGAGAGATTTTCTATGGTGATCCACTCTAATAATAAATGGTCTTGAAATTGGAATATAGATTTGTTTTTCCACCTTGAATTGTGAATTATTAGTTTCTTGTTCCATGTTTTTCTTAATATTGACCCAAATGAGATACAACATGGATCCTTCTTACTGTTTTAAAATTTTCATGATCTATGTGTTAGAGCCTACCTATCATTGGTTCCAATTCTTTTTTTCTATTTTGGAACCCATTGTTGGCACAGGGGAAGAACCAGTGTTCAATGCTTCAACAATGCACCAACAAAACCCTAACTACTGACCCTTTCGGCAACATCTGCGAAGTAGATGAAGTCTCACCCGAGGTAGACGAAGTAGGGGTTGTAGGACTCAGGTGTCTACAACCTAGCTAGGGAACAGATCTGTGATTACAACACTTGCATAGCACTTAGCCAATAACATGCATTAGTTCATAAATCCATTAACATCGTAGATTAAACCCTAGATACAGAATCAACACAATATATAACCCATACAACCTCTTAGCACATAGCATAAGCTCATATCTAACACTCATTCACATCATAAAGAACTAAGAACTCATAGATCTATCTATCATACATCAAGAATAATATAGTAAGCAAATAGATACATAAATAAAATGAGAAACATAGCACAAAGCACATCGACATAGGATAGACGTGGTTCACCCCAATGTGGGGCTATGTCCACCAACTCTTCTTCTTATTTATTAGTCCCCTTCAATATTTTTACAGGCACAGAGCCACAAAGCTCACTCCAGACTAGACAGATGATCTGTGCACATCGCACTAGATCCACCTTCCTCAAAATCAGGTCACGACACAAAGCCTTACCCAATATATGCATAAAGCCTCTTAGAATCATTTGCACTTAGCTATGCAAGTTTTAACATACTCTAGTCATGAACTAAGGACATGACCTAAAAACCTGACATCTACTTACATAACCTATATACTTATTTATAAATTACAAAAAGGGCCTAGACATGGGTAAACCCATGGGCCGAGATCCCATACATGTTACATAAACCCTAAAAGCCCAAAAATCCCACAAAAATGGGTGAGATCCCGTGATCTCTGCTTCACCTGGGTTTTTGTCTTCGACCAACCTATAGAAGTCCCAAAAATGCTCAAACATGACCAATGTTTCCTCAAAACTTAGTCGAGGGCCAACATGCCCCCAACACTCACTTGTGACTTGTCTCAAGTCACTCTGATCTGGGAAATACTTATTCGAAGGCCTCGATTTGCCTCGAATTGCTTCTTTTCTAGAGCCTCCATCTTGGGGAAATCCTAAATTACTTTCTTGGTGAAAGGCCCTTCCAGGCGTTGTTCCATTGTTGCGACAACCTATTCCAACTGTGAGTCATGTACCTCAATTTCTTCAAAAAGCATGCAGGCTTCATCCTGCACCAGTTGGAGTCTATGTTTCACCTCCATAACTCTACTCTGGATGGAAGTGACATGCTGATGAATTGTGTGCTGCTTCTGTGTCCTCTTCATCTTCTCAACTATAGTAAGAAACTTCATCTGTGCTTTCACTGTAGATGCCTGCTTCTTCACCTCCTGGAGTTGTGATTCCAATCTCCTCAGCTCCGGGTATTTTGCAAGGCACTCATAGGTCTGCGCACTTCAGTCACTTAGTTTCTTACATTATGAGGCCAACGCCTTGATTCTTTCTACTTCTCTCCTGGTAGTTTCTTCTCTCTAATCTCACACTTCTTGTGGATTGATCGACACTGTTTGGATTTTTAGCTCTGTTACTTTTTCTTGAAGCTACTAAATGGCCTCAACAAGCTTCCCCACTTGGGCCTCGACCGTCTCTTCTTCCATCCATTCCAAGCTTGACACAGAGAGAAGTGCTCTAGTCACTACCTCTCTGACCACAGTCTGATCTGCAAGTATGAATAGCTATATATAAGAGATCATGTATTCATTATTGACATGTGAATTGTAAAGCATGAATGGTATTTGGTTATTTGGAGGGGGTTCCCCTATTATTTAAGGAGTTATTGTGTAACTTATATATCTTGTAGTTTTGCTCCACATTGACATTCTATACATGATGTGTACTTCTCTTATTTTATGATATTTGTAAGCATTTGTATCATAATAGAATCATAGCCCCTTATAACTCTTTTCCTTGTCCGTCTAGCAACAAATGATATATTTGTTATTAATAATGATAAAAAACATACATTTCCTAGGAACACTAGCCTCTTTTAATTCTTTGGGCACTTTGGTCATTCATTAACACAATACATTATTTAGTACGGGGATCAAAACCAGGGTATCACATTTCCCTCCACTTTATTTTGGCATTGTCCTCAGTGCATACACAAAACAAGCATAGTGTTTTTTAAATTTATTCAAAATGTTGCATGTATTTTACCTGCATGGAATATTCATGCTCCCAAGTAGAATACTTAGGACCATAGCAGGTCCACTGGACGTTTACCAGCTCTATGACTCGATTCCAAAGCATTTTGACTTTTTTGTCCAATATTCGCATTGGCTAGACATGAAAGCCTTCCTTTTTCTCTACCTGAATCAGATTCCAATCAATAAAATGGTTAGGATCATGTACATATTTTTTTAGCAAAGAGACATGAAACACATTCTACACATCCATGGAAGCAGATAATGTAAGAATGTATGCAATTGTCCCTATTCTATCCAATATCTCAAATGGACCACATAATTTGGCTGCTAGATTTGTATCACTACCCAACTTCAAAGAGATATTATTGGGCTTAACTTTTAAAAGTAAATGCTCCCCCACTTTAAATTATCTAGTTGTCATGTTCTTATCTACATAGATTTTTTGTCTATCTTGAGCTGCCTTTAAATTCTGCTTAATTCTAACCATCTAGTCTTCCATATCCTTGAGTAATTATGGCCCAAGTACCACTCTATCTGTTGGGTTGTCCCAACTCATTGGAGTATTTCATTTCTTACCATACAAAGCTTCAAATAGGCTCATTTGCAATGAATATTGATACCCATTATTATAGGAAAACTCAACCAAGTGCAAGTAATATTCTCACTTAGATGGCTTATCCATCACATACATTCTTAACATGTCTTCAATTACTTGGTTGATTCTCTCTATATGCCCATCTCACTACGGATGGTATGTTGTGCTAAAGTTCAGATTTGTACTAAATCCTTTAAACAATCCTCCCAGAAATTTGAAGTAAACATTTGGTCTCTGTCAGAGACAATTGTCTTAGGTATCCCATGCAACCTAGGAATATCCCTTATGTAATTTTTTGCAATACTAGTTGTTGTATGAGTCGTTTTTACAGGAATAAAATGAGCAAACTTTATTATTTTATCAACCACTACCATGATTGAATCATGTTTTCTTGTTGTTCTGGGAAACTTAGTTATAAAATCAATGGCTACCACCTCCCATTTCTTCTCTGGAATTGGTAATGGTTGTAGAAAACCTGTTGGGTGCATATTCTCAGCCTTCACTCTATGCCATTCCATACATCTGGAAATGTAATCAACAACATCTATTTTCATTCATGGCCAAAAGAATTGGCTTCTTACTGCTGCAATTATTTTCTTGTAACTGGGATGTCTGACATATGGAACATTGTGCATTTATTTTAATACCAAATTACTAAGTTCTCCAAAACTAGGAACATAAATTATATTTTTATGCATAAGTAATCCATCTTCCTCCATATCATATTATTTAATTTTTTGTTGTACATTTTTCTACTGTAATCTTTCTTTTACATGTAGGTAATGTTGATCTGTAAGAACAACATTTAAAATTAATCCCTTAAATATGGCTGATGCATACTAACAGTTGTAGCATGCATGAGATGTACTCTTCTACTAAGTGCATCGACAAATTTATTTTCTTTTCCTTTTATTTGTTTGATTTCAAAATCGTATTCACTTAAAAATTCCATCCATCTTGTCTTCCTGACATTTAAAGTTGGTTGTTCAAAAATATATTTCAAACCACTATGGTCTATTCTTAATTCAAACCTCTTCCCCATGAGGTAATGCCTCCACATCTTCAAAGTGTGAACAATGGTAGGAAGTTCCAAGTCATGTGTGGCATAGTTCCTCTCATGTTCTTTAAGATTTCTTGACTCATAACCAATGACATGTCCATTGTGAGTGAGGAATCCACCAATTCCTTCCTTGTATGCATCCATACATAAAACAAAACTTTCATTTGGGTCAACAATATTTAAAATAGGAGCAATAGTAAGTAATTCTTTCAACAGATTAAAGTTCTCTTCACACTCTGTTGTCCATTCAAATTTAATTCCCTTATTTTTCAAAGAAATGATGGGATGAGAAATCTTAGAGAACCCTAATATAAATCTTTTGTAGTAACTATATAATCCCATAAATGATCTAACTTCTGAAACATTCATGGGTGTTAGCCATCCTCTAATAGCTTCAATATTCTATGGATCTACTTTTATACCTTGTTATGAAATAATGTGTCCCAAGTAATGGATTTGTTCTTGGTAAAAATAACACTTACTAAGCTTGGAATACAACTGATGTTCCCTCGGCACTTGCAATACCGAGCTTAGGTGATTTCCATGCTCTTCCTCTGACTTAGAATAGGCAAGTATTTCGTCCAGGAATACTATGACAAACTTATCCAAGTAATTTTTGAATGTGCCATTCATTAAGAACATAAAGATAGTTGGTGCATTGCACAGTCCAAATGGAACCACTACAAATTCATAATTCCCATACCTGGTTCTAAACATTGTCCTATTGATGTCTTCTTCCTTGAGTCTTACTTAATGGTACCCTGATATCAAGTCGATCTTTGAAAATATATTTTCCCCTCTTAGTTGATCAAAGAGGTCATCAATTCTGGGTAGAAGGTACTTGTTCCTTACAATGGATTTATCCAGCTGTCAAAAGTAAATACACAACTGAAAATTTCCACCCTTCTTTTTTACAAAGAGTAATGGTTCTCCCCAACGTGAAAAACTTGTACGTATGTACCCTTTCTTCAACAATTATTCCAACTGAATTTGTAATTCTTTTAATTCTGGTGTACTCATTTTGTAAGGTGTTTTTGATACCGGGGAAACTCCTGGCACTAAATCAATAGAGAAATATATCTCACTCTTTGTTGGCAATCCTAGTATTTCTTGGAATACATCTTCAAATTCTTGTAGTACCAAAAATTCTTCAAGGCTTGGCCCCTTTGTCTTTTTTGGTTCCTCCACATGGGTTGCATACAATTGACATCCTTTTCTGAAACATCTCTTTAGTTTTAAGGATGAAATCTCCCTTATAGAGATGGGTCTTGGAACTCCTTTCATAGTGCTTTGTTTTCTTTCTTCATCAAGACATGTAAACGTATTGTTATGACAATATAGGACATCATGATGCTTTTCCAACCAATCCATTCCAATTATAATATCATAACATCCCAATGGCATAATATTTAGATCAACATTAGTATTCAAACCATTAATACTCATGGAACAACCTCTAACCATATCATCGATTATCCTTTTGGTTCTAGTGGCTAGCTGAACCAAACTTGATTTTTCAAGCTTACTTTTCTCCAAATGTAATCTATCCACTATTTTAGGATCAATGTAACAATGAGTTACTCCTGAATCAATTAAAATAGAAACAATATAATTAATTATCTTACCTTTCACCTCGATCATATTGGATTTGTACTCTTCTTGTCGATCATCTAAGGATGCATAAATTATTCCCATGTCTTCTACTATTGTATAGTCTTAGATGTTGTGCACGGTCTTCACTTTGTCCTTTCTATGAGGGAAATCCTCGTAGAAGTGATCTTCTTTGGTTCCCTAACATTGTATTTGTGGTCTTCCCCCTTTTCCCAAGGATTCTTCTCTCTTGGATTTATCCTTATCATACTGGTCTTGATGATTTTGATTAGGGATATTTCTATTGAAAGGAGGTTTGAATCCCTTCCTCCTCTAATAACATTTCTCCTTCCTCTTATCCTTCCAATATTTCTTCATTGATTCTCTTCCCTTTCCTTGCTCATACATGTACTTGTCCTTCATGATGGTCTCATTCAAAGTCCTAGGTTCATCATATTGAATCTTCTCTTTATAAAAGGATGGAAATCCACTCAAAAACCTATGTACTTTCACCTTCTCATCTTTTATAATACCCACATAATTTAACAACCCCACAAAATTATTTCCATACTCTTCCATGGTCATGCTTCCCAGCCTGAGTTCAAAGAAATCCTACATTTGTTTTTCATAGAAGGAACCTGAAAGGTACTCCTTATGAAAATATTTCTTGAACTGTTTCCAAGTGATCCTATTCTCATTAATGAGTTCAACTTGCTTCAGTTGATCCCACCACATAGAAGCTTTCCCATGTAAAGGGTATGTGGAAATTCTAGCTTCTAGGTTTGATGAATAGTTTTGCAATTGAAAATACCTCTTGAGTCCAAGAAACCATGCGTCAGCATTATCTTCCCCTTCTATTTAACCATCAAAGGTTGGTGTCTTAAGCTTCCTCAAATCTCCTTGCAAACTGTCCAATTCATGTCTTGTTCTTTGGTTCCTAACAGGAGACACCTCTAGAATACTTATGGAATCTTTACATTCATAAAATTTCCTTGTTGAGTAGGGAGGTGAATGATGTCTATGATTTCCTCTAGAACTTCTTGAATAACCAGTTCTTCTTCAGTCATCTCTTATTTCATGACACCTTCCCTCTTCCTCTTATTTTGAGTTTGATCCATTCTTTGTTTGCCTCTTCAAATGATTTAATATTTTCTTCACTTGAGAATTTATATGATTTTTTTCTCTTATCATTTTCTCATTGTCTTTTTTCTAACTATGCACTTCTATTTTTAGGCTTCTCACTGTCTCTATCAATTTTTCTTGCTCCCCTCTTCCCTTGTGTTCATTAGATTTTGTCTATGCATTACCAACACTAATATTTTGACCTTTTTCCTCTTTATAATGGATGAAATCTCCCTCTCCTTATTCCATTTCTTGAATATGAATTATTATATTGAAATGATATGTTTACACACCCTAATTCTACAAAATGTGCAAGCAATCATTTTGTTAGAATTATGCATATTATAAAAAAAAATCCAAACAACGCTATAGGTCCTTTTTATTCTCAATTCATGAAAAATATATTATGATTCTCTATATTAAAAAAATTCCTTGTTATCCTCTTCTAAATCATCTTTGTAATGATTGTAATCTTGCCCTAATTCAATATTTGAGCTGAAAGTTATGGCTTCCCCCAAAAAATTCACTTTCAACCCCTTTTCTTTTGTTTTGCAACAAGATGCTGTCGAAAATTCCACATCTCCTTTAGCTGATACATAATTCAAATTCTACATAGACCCTTCCTTCAAACCACTTTCTACATGACCACGGTTGAAAACCATGGGCTTATTCACTCTTTAGCACCTTCCTTTATATTCTTGTGCACATGAGCTTGCTCAAACACAATGTCTGAGGGATTGGTTACTTCCATATACTTTTTATCCTCTAATTGACCACCTTTACCTTATCATGAGACTGTTGTTGGGACCAAGTCCTCTAGACTTCAACCTTAGACTATTCTTCCTTTTCAATATTTCGATTTCTCCCAAAGTTAAACTTCATCAAAAACTTTCCAATAACTCTACTAGTAGATCAGATGAATGAGATTTGATCTCCCATTGAATGGATGGTCTCACCCCCTCTGGAGGATTCAACGAGATCAACGGTCACAACTTAATCAGGCAGTGGCATGGAAAATGATTAACTATATTGGGACTTCAATACTCTGGGAATCCATGACATTTCAACTCCTGTGTCGTTCAACTCACTAGGACTGATACCCACTAAAGTACTTACCCTATCCTTCCACTATTTAATCTGACAGCTAAGACTTACTCAAGAATTGGGATGGGTGGTCCTTAATCAATTCAGGACTTTGGTGCTCCATGACATTTCCACTCCTGAGTCGTTCAACTCCCCTAGAGTGATGCCTACCCAAGTGCTTATGACATCCTGCCACTAATCGATCTAACGTTTTAGAAAGGTCTGAAGGAATGTTAGGTCGATGGTTGCATGAATTCGGTACTCCGAGACTTCAAAAATTTTGTTGGTAGAGACGTTGGACACCCCCGGAGGCCATAATCCTAGAGATGGCATGGCATGTTGATGTCAGCTATGGTGACGTGTACCCATGGCACGCGTGCAATGTGTCCCTAAAAAATGAACAGGGTGGGGTCCAAAAGGTATTGAAACTAGGTGACACGTGTCCCCACATGGAATCCCTACCACATGGCCTATAACATGTCATCCATCAAATGGATGATCCACATTCATTGATCCAGATCTGATGACCTACGTGATTTCACAACATCGACTCTACACTTCATTGTTTTGGCACTTCAGGGCTTCGTCACTTCGGGGTTTTTCCCATTCTCCAGTAATTGACATAGTGGAAAACTTCTGAAACTTTGTTGTCCTTCCACCATTTCTATATCTGATGGTTAGCATTACTTTCAAAGTATTTCCCTTGATCTAATGGTCGATGAGGCTTCGAGACTTCGATGCTACATGACTATGGGTTATAACAGTTCTAAAATGGTTTGATTCTCCCAGAGTTAAACTTCCCGAAGTGGTCAACGCTGGATGACCCTAACTAACAGTTAAGATTTCACTCGAGCCTCCTATCATATTGGATAGCTGGTGGGACTTCGCGACTTCAGTCTTTTCACACTTCTTCCTATCTCCCATAATCGTTGAAGTGGTGAAGTTTCATATGTTTTCATCTCATGCTCGCCTTCTATCAATGACTGCAAATCAACAAGTTCGATCTGATGGTTGTGGCTTAATCTCTCCCACCCTCTGATTTCACCTTTATTTGATGAACCTCATTCACCTTCCTTTTACTCTAACGATCCAGAACTCCTTGATTCCATGGTGGTGATGGATCCTGAATTTAAAAGGGAACGATCACGATTCTACGATTCTTTACAAAGGATCTTTGTCTACACAATGCTCTGGATTCTGAGTAATATCTGCAATGATATCTCTCCCGAGCTTTAATATTTCAAGGACATATTCATTACTAACCATAATACCATGTCCAATAGTTCCAGTCCATACCAGTCTGATTTTTAAACCTGAAGCTCTGATACCAATCTGTAACATGCCCTGCCACCACTAGTATGGGGTACGCTACTGCAATGACAACCATCTACTATGTAAATAACCATCATGTCACACCAGTATACCCTCACACTTTGTAAAAATATATCTTCTCACCATGATTTATCGATGTGAATTCATATTTTAGATTTACCTATAATCGTAAATATATTATTATGAAAACATAAATCTTATATGTCATCAAAGGCATCATATTTCCACATGTATGGACATATAATGTGATGTATGTAAATATACCAACACTTAATTCACATAAATCTACTATGTACTTCATAATTCACATAAATGGAATTATACGTGTATTTCATAACTCAATCATTTGTGTGTCATAAATATAATATATATTTATACATAAATAATAAGGAATGTTATATATAATTTGAATGGGTTTAATGGTTAAGAACATGTGTTTATTTTTAAGAGGTCACAAGTTCAAATCTAGAGGGAAGTAGGGTATGTAGATAGAAATCACTCAAAATAATATTTTTGTCATTAAAAAAATAACATGTGGGATAATTTTTACATATTTAACTTACTATTACATGAAAATTTAAATTGGGAAAAAAATGAAGCTTATATTAATGGTACAAAACATGAATAACAAACATTAATACATAAACAATAAAACATTGAACCTTTTAGTAATGGAGAAAACATAAATAAATAAAATTGTTTAAACCAAGAAGGAATTTTTTTCTTCTTCAAAATGTTTCATCCATTTTTATATGTTTTTATTTATTTTTCCTCCAAGGAGGGTGTTAGAGGGAAATATAACTTTGTGATTGAAGTTTATGTGTTACCAACTAGTTTTTCCAAAGAAAAATCCATAGGAAGAGGAAACCACAAAAAAGTTTCCTTGTATGGGGTCACATATTTGGGGTCACATATTTAGCCATGAGGAGATCAGGTCAAAGGGTTACTCGATATAATATGGGGAGGTTTCACAACCATTAGAAGGGGTTATAGAGAGGGTGAAATGGAAAAGGAGGGATTAGACTACAATTGATGCAAATGTGAGAGTTTTTACTTAAATCATGACGTCTATCGTTCCTGGTAGCAGACTTGGTTAGACCAGCTAGGAGGAAAAATTACCGAAAATAGAAAATATCAGATACAACAAGTGTTTACAAATGTGGGTATTTATTACAATCATTACTATCTTTATCGATAAGCATGTCAAGCATCCACTCCCCTCATTAATATAAAGGGAAACCTTGACCATTAGCATAGGGGAAAGTAATGAGTGTAGGTATTGATGGTGAGAAGTAATGATTGTACTGCCCCCACCAATGGGGATCAATGATTTATTTTCAAACAACATATTTTAACGATAATCATTAAACGTTATTCCTCTTTTGTGGAATTGAAATATACCTATACTCAGAAGAATGCTTTAAGGATACATACGCCGAATAAATTAAATCTGTTCATTTAAATAATATCCCACATATCATAATGTTGTTAATTTTCCATTTTATTGAATACAACTGAAATGATAGCCTCGTTATTGAGTGAAGGAAATCTAGAGACACGCAGAAACTTGGCGTTTAAGGTAAACTTCCATACCACATGTAGAGCCATTGTTGCTAGCAGGCGTCCATAGCCTCGATAGGATGTCCTTTTAACCCTTAGATGAGCATGTATCCCTGATAATTATTTGAATCATATTTTCCAAGAAGACCATTATCTTGGTTTGGTAGCCAGATGGTGATATTGCCACTCACTAGATTGTAAATTAGGTGAACAAGCTAGCTCGTGATGAGACCCCTTGTCCTTTGACTAGAAAATGTCAAAGGCCATTGCCCTAGTGTGGTATCCATAGTGGGAATGTCACTTAGTTTATTATCCTATGATCATGGTAGGTTGGCTCATGATGAGACCCCTTATTCTTTTTGAAAAAAATTATTTTATTTATTTATTTAAGTTTTTCCTGAAAAAAGACCATTATCCTGGTTTGGTATCCAGATGATGATAATGCCACTCACTAGAGTGTAACTTTAGTGAACAAGTTAGCTTGTGATGAGACCTCTTGTCCTTTGACAAAAGAAAATTTCAAAGGTCATTTCCCTGGAGTGGTAGCCATAGTGGGAATGTCACTTAGGTTAGTATCCAATTATCATGGTAGGTTGGCTCGTTATGAGACCCCCTATTCTTTGTGGGAAAAGAAATAAATTTTATTGATTTTTTTTTTTAAGTGTATGAAGGGAGGATCTTCTACTCCTTAAGAGTAAGGGATGGTGTAAAGAAGTGTAAGGATGCCAAGTAAAAGTGTGTCGCAGACTCCTTATTAATTATAAAGGCAAGATATCATTTAAGTGTATTTGTATGTATAAGGGAAAAGAAACTAATTATGTTTGTTACAGGTTATGACCAAGGTTTAAGATATTTCGAAGAAAGTGATCCAAAAAAACAATTTGATAAGGTATGGGAGATAGTCCACAAAATAATGATAGATCGTTAGAAATAATGCTGGTGAAAATTATTTGGTGAAAGTTGTACCCCAAAGGAATGGTTTAGTATTTTATCAGCAATGTAGGGAAGGAACGGAAAAATGAATAACAAGTGTGCAAAAGGAACAACGGGCGCGAAAAAGGAACAACAATCGTTCCATTCAAAGGAACAACAAGAGTGCAAAAAGGAACGACAATTGTTCCATTCAAAGGAACAAAAAACGTGCAAAAAGAAATAGTAATTGTTCCGTTCAAAGGAACAACAAGCACGCAAAAAGGAACGACACTTGTTCTTTTCAAAGGAACAATAGGCTTGCAAAAGGAACAACAATTATTTCGTTCAAAGGAACAACAAGCGCGCAAAAAGGAATGACAATTGTTTCGTTCAAAGGAACATAAAGCACACAAAAGGAACAACAAGTGTTAGGTTTTTAACCATCTGAATAAGTAATTTTTTAGAAACCTGGAAATGTGTTTTGCTTGAATCTAAGGTTGATTAGTCATCAACTAAATTCATTTATGAGTTGATTTATTTCAAAATTAAGTAGTGGATGGTTTGTTAATGTGATGAATTTCATTATAGTTTCCCAATTGTTGTTGTTGAATCATGACACATTAATTTCTCTGTGAAAGACAGGGTTTGGGTGATGAGATGAAGAAGGAGTTCGGAACATAAAAGAGTGCTAATTGAGTTCATTACAATTATCCTCCCTAGTTCTGATTTTCTCGAATGACTGTAAAAAATAATAATAAAAAAAACTAAAAAAAATCTACAGAAAATAAAATTATATATAGTATTTATAGTGTCAACAAAATTCAACATTTATGGAGTTGTGGTGGCTGGATTACCTTCCCAACCAGCCAAAATTTTAACAGTAGGGTCCTTACTTACCTCTTGGTAGAAATATTATTTTGAGGGCGGCTGATGATAGAGTCATAGCCGGTGTCCATTGACTCGATATGGAGATCCGGACCCGTCAATGGTGCTTAACATGACTGTGCCATTATCATGGACTTCATTGATTTCATATGGTCCTAGCCACCGTGTCTGTAATTTTCCCAGAAAATCCTAAAATATGGAATCATAGAGGAGTGCCCAATCACCTTTTTAAAATGATTTTTTCTTGATATGCTTATCATGCTAGGTCATTCTCTGTTGCTGAATAACGGTTGTGTGCTCTACAATAGATAGGCATGCTTCATCCAATTCATTGAGTTGCTGAAGGCGTTGTTTATGTGATTTTGTAAGATCCAGTCCGATTTCCCGGGCCATCCTTAGAGTCATGATTTCAAACTCGATTGGGAAGATGGGTTCTTTTCCATAGACTAGATTATAAGGAGAGTAGCCAGTGGTATTATGCCATGTTGTGCGGTAAGCCCATAAGGCATTTGGGAGTTCAAAAGACCAATTTTGTCTGTCTATTGAGACAATCTTTGTTAGGATTGCTTCTAGGACTTTATTGGTCCTTTCCACTTGCCCATTTTCTTGTGGATGGTATGGAGAAGTAATTTTGTGTTTAATATGATAATTATTTAGGGTGGTGGTGATTCTATGAGCTGTAAATTGTGACCCCCCATCAGTAATTACATCTCTTGGTAGTCCATAGCATACGAATAATTTGAAAGGAAATTTGATGACTACTTGTTCTGTTGCATTTGGTAAGGCTTCTGCCTCTACCCATTTAGTCATATAGTTCGTTGAGACTAGAATATAGGACTTCTGATTTGACTTTGGATTGAAGGGGCCAATGAAGTCTAGTGCCCATCTCTAAAATGGTTTTGTAACCACTTGTGCTTTCAAAGGCATTTCATCAGCCTGACCTGGTTTTCCCATCTATTGAGAACTATCACAGGTTTGGACATATTTCTTCACATCTCTGAATATTGAGGGCTAATAATAGCCCATCTGCAAAAAAGAAATTCCAGTCCCGTGATCTGCAAAATGACCACCATCAGGCTCATCATGTCCGGCCTTTAGTATGTCGTAGATTTCATCATCTCGTATGTATCTGCGGATCTGGATATCAGCTCCTGTATGGAAAAGATATCTGTTGATCCAGGCAAATCGTGCACTACGTTGGACGATCAATTTTCTTTCCCTTCATGAAATATGTGCCAGTAATCTTCCCTCTGCCAGGTAATTTTTGACGTCATCGTACGAAGGTAGCTTTGTAGTAACGGACAACAGATGCTCGTCTGGAAATTGATCTTCGATTGTTAAGGATTCATCTATTTTGGGTATGCAGGATAGGAAGTCTACGACAAGATTTTCTCTCCTGGGTCAATCTTTGATGGTGATATCAAATTCTTGCAATAGTAACAACCATCGAGTGACCCATCAATTAGTAATTGGTTTATTAGCTAGATATCAGATAACATAATGATCAGTATACAGAATGGATAGACAAACTGTTATATAATGACGAAATTTATTGATGGAATGTATAACAACTAAAAACTCCTTCTCTGTTACTATATAATTAATTTCATCTGGAGTAATATTCTTTCTAATAAAATAAATGGTGTAGGGTTTCTTGTTCTCTTCCTATCTCAGGACAACGCTATGGAAATATCTAATGCATCGGTGGAGATGTGAAATGGTATTTTCTAGTTTGGCCCCCTCAACATCAGTGTTGTAGAGATCAACTTCTTGAGTCCTGCAAATGCCACATCACACTTTTCAAATCACTGAAACTCTACATTACCAGTCAAAGAATGTAAAGGTGCAGCGTTTCTTGCAAAATTTTCCATAAATCTACAATAGTATCCTGAAGCGCCAAGGAAACTATGTACCTCAGTTTGTGTGTGTGGTGCAGGTAGATTAAGGATTACCTCTATTTTTTTTGGATCTACTCTAATTCCATCTACAAAGATATAATTCCCTAGTACCACACCTTCTTTCATCATCATGTGACATTTTTCATGGCTTAAACATAACCTGGTCCCAATGCACCATTCTAGTACTTTCTCTAGATTATTCGATGCTTGATCGAAGCCGTCGCCATAAGGAGTGAAATAAATCATATATACTTGAAGTCCTTCACTGATCAGATCCTTCAATATGCTAAAAATGGACCTTTGAAGATTGGTTGGTAGTTTTATCTTGATATTCTGGGGCAATTTGAATTTGATTGTACCCACTAAAACCAGCTAGGAAAGAAAAAAAATTATTTCCTGCCAAAGTATCTAGGACCTAATCAATGAAAGGAAAAGGGAAGTGGTATTTTTGAGTGGCTTTGTCAAGTTCCCTGTAGTCAACACAGATTCTCCATTTCCCATTTTTCTTTGAGAAGATCACTAATGGGGAAACCCACCGACTATCTGAGATGGGATATATAAAATCTACATCCAAGATCTTTTGTAATTCTTCTTTAACGATATCCCTGAGGTGAGGATTCAATCTTCTCTGTGGCTATCGGATAGGCCGAGCATATTTTTCAACACAAATGTGGTGTGTGTAGAGTTGTAGATCAATACCTTTCATATTAGAATATTCTCATGCAAAATCTTGCTGGTATTTGGAGAGGACTTGAATTAGATTTTGTTGCTATTGTTCATCTAAATTGGCATTGATGTTTAGAGACCTCCTTGGTGCAATCTCGATGGGTTTGATGTTATGAATGGTTGTAGTTGGATTTTTTTGTTCCATTAAATATTCCAGCAGGTCTCCCTGTGCTTCATAGTCTAGAACAGATTGGAGCATCTGGCAGGTCAGGTTTCTCATGGTGGATGGACTATTGATAAACCCGCTGATTATGTCATCCTCTAGATAGTTTTTAAGTTTGAGGGCTTCTTCCTACGTAAGAGGGGCTCGTAAATCCTTCTCTAGATATCACGATGGTGGTAATTGTGGATATATGAAAGTTAGACTTGTCTTAGCAGGAGGATATAAAATGAGATTATTTGTGATACCCCCTCTAGTGATTGTCACATTACTTGCTCGACATCCTATGTATGCATCGGTTGTTGTAAGCTATGGCTTGCCTAGTATCAATGGGTTCCCTTCAAGTCCACTTGTTGGGTTGATAATGAGGAAGTCCATCGGATATTCGTAAGAGTCGACAGAGATGGCTATATCATGTAATTTGCCAACTGGTCGAGCTACCAATCGATCTGTCAACTGCAACATTATTGCGGTGGGTTCGAAGGAGTCAAAACCCAGGGTATTGCAGGTTTCCATAGTTAGGATGTTGATGGTTTCTCCCAAGTCATCTAGTGTATTGGGAAAAGAACAACCCTGGATCTGAACTGTCACTATGGGATTCCCCGGATCTGCATATTTGACCGATTCTTGTCTACCTAAAATTAGATCAGACAAGGCTCCTACCACACAGACTGTTGACGATGGATTTGTAATATTTCTGACAGGATTTCTCTCACATAACTCCTTGATCATTTTTGTGTATGTTGGGATGTCCTGAAGAGCTTATAGGAGTGGAATCTTAATATATAAATTCTTGAGTTCCCCTACAATGTCGAAGTTGGGATATACGACCGGTTTTTCTATCATCAATCTTTCGTGGAATGGAGGGGAGGGTGTTGCATCCTTATGAGGATCTTGTGATTCGACTGTGCTCCCCCCCTGCTCGATTTCTTCTGTTATTACCATAGTTGAAGGTGTTATTGTTGGTTATTTTTCATTGTCCTGCTCTTGAAAGATGTTATTTTCTTCATGAGCGATTATTCGCCCCAATCTCAACCATAGTTCGTTGCATCCTACCGAGTTGATCTCTCCTTCCCCATTCTCCATAATATAGATGAGCTGAGTTGATCTGTTATTTTGATTTGGGTGAGGCTGGGATGGTAGTTGAGGGTGCAATTGGGATTGCGGATTTTGGGGCAATTGGAGTGGTGCGTGTAATGTAGGCTGAGTTTGAGGGGCAATCCCCATGGGTTGGTTGTTTATCCCCATGGGGTGCTGCCAATTTTGATTCCAATTTGGGTTTTGGGTAGTCATGTTGGGCCACTGTGAAGGGTAGATGTTTCTATTTGATTTTCACTAAGATGAGGTGGGATATTGTGAGTTAGGCCAACTAGAAATTGCAGTTGGCTGATTCTGCCAGGCAGGATTTGCAGCGGGCTATTTTTTCCAAGTGGGATTTGTAGGTGGGTATTGTTGGGGCTAATAGTTCTGATTAGTAAATGTATGACCCTGCCATGTGCTACTAGGATATTGCTGCTGATTATACTTTCTATAGAATAAAGAGGAAGGGTCCTATAGTGTATTTGGAGATTGATTCTACCATTGACGACGTTGAGCCATCAACTATAATGTCTATGTTTCTTCTTCTTCTTCTCTAAAGAAATATTTCAGTCTCAGAAGCGATGGGAATTGTTCTTTTTTGTGATCCTTGGTGTAGATAGCGCAAACCCAGACCACATCCAAAGGTAAATCCCTTGGACCATGTTTTCTTCTGCACCTATGGCAAAATATGGCCATCGTTTGTTTTTCTTCTACTTTTTTCTATTTGGCCTGCAATACATCCAATTATGTAGTCAGAGTGCTCAAAATATTTTTTTTGAAGTTTTCTAAGAGATTACCAACTTCATATTGCGTGACACCCCCGCTGGTAATATTGCTATTTCTAGTGAGGGGGATACAAATCCTTGATTTGGTCCGTGAACTTCCTCTTGATCCCTTGATGCACAATAGGATGATGTCGTCATAATTTTCTTGATAAATGTCACCCTTCCCCATTAAATTCAATGTTTCTACCCATTTATCTTTCATACCTTTAATCAGAGTTTCCTTAAGTACTTCACCTAGTAACATGCCATAGGGTGATCTTTGTAAATTATATTGAAATCTATCGGCATATTCTTCTAATGATTCATTTTCTTTTGCATTCATTTGAAAGATTTCATCTTTTAAGTCTATGGTTCTACAATAATCCTAATATTTTGTCAAGAAGTCTTGTTTCATCTCATCCCATGAGTTTATAGTTCCTCCCCCTAATCCCATAAACCAGTGTAGAGCTACTCCTTTCAAAGTGGAGGGGAACAATTTTAATTTTTGGGGTTTAGAGGTGTAATCATACCCTCTACATAGGACATCAAATTCAAATAAGAATGTGTCTGGGTCTTCTGAGATTAATCCATGAAAGGTTGGTAGGTTTTGTAGGGGAATTGCCTTCATGGGGGCATTAGCGATTGGATCAACTATCGGATATTCCAAAGTGGAAGTTTGGGGACGTTGTGGATTTGCTTGTTCCATTTGATCGAAAATATGACAGAAATATTCAGGGATTTCTTGATCCGGATATTTTATTTGAATTGGTTGGTTATTTGATCCTCTAGGGGATTTTATTGCACTCCCTCTATCTGGGATTTCGGGTATTCCTCCTTCTTTCACAGGAGATTCAGGATCGGGTGGTGGGTCTGTCTTAGTTATCCCACTGGTTTATCCTTCTCCTTCCTCTAGATTACAAGAGTTTCCCTCTTCTAAAGGGTTGAGGGGTCGAATATATGTGCTCTAAAATCTTTTCTTGGTCCCTTCAATTTTTCTATGAATCTCAGCGTGGGCTGTAGTTGGTGAAACTACCACCTGATGGATTTGGGTAGATCCTTTTCTAGGTCCAACCGAAACTTAAGATTCTTCTTTTCATATGATGTCGTCTATGAAAGTGCTTCTTCCAGGGAGCACCGAGACCTGTGCTTTGGTAATTTTTGGTGGGGGTTTTGTTTTTTCAAGATCTTTCTTCTTAGTCATACACACTTCACACACAAAAAAAAAAATCAAGAAAGAAAAACACCTATGCAACCTCTTTCTACGTTAGCTAGAGGTAGGCACTGACATAAGAATCTTACTTATTGCTTGTGTAGGTTCTTACCTTCCGTCTTCAATACCTCGTCTTCTAGAGGAACAATCTATGCTACCTTTGATATTCTTCCCTGGAAATGATGCCAAAATGTTGGTGTCTAAAGATGTCTAAAAACTGCCTTAGTTTAACATTAATTTATCAACCCGAGGATTTGTCTTTTATCTCAAAGAATATCAACAAAGTCTATGAAGATAGTTCGTAGAGGCTAAAATCATCTAGTTAAAGAAAATCTGATTTTATCAACAATCAAGTTCCTCAAACATTCATTAAGGATTCTAGGAATTGAAATCTAAAGTTGTTCAATGGAAAGGAACTAATTAATCTATTGAATTCATTTTAAGAGCAATAATTGAATCTGAATAAATACTTGCAGAATTGACTATTATTATGAATCATATTGGTGGAAAGGAAAAGGGAGAATTGCTTTATCTATGGAATGAAACAGAGACTGTAATCTAATCAAAAAGAGACATCAATCGTATTTCTATTGAAAGGAACAACAACTATATTCTAATAGAAAGGAACAACAAATGTAAACTAAGTAAAAGGAACATCAAATCTAAACCAAGTGAAAGGAAAAACAAATGTGAACTTATGAGGAACTTTCACGCATCAAATCTAATGCTTAAGGAAATATCTATCTCTTGCAATTGACATGAAATCATCAATACACTTATGCATTTATTTAACTACTGTAAAAGATAATTGAATCACAAAACAGAAATTGAACTGATACAATTGCAGGTCGAATAGTAGCTCCTTCAGACTGGGCCCTTGGTCCTTAGAAGCACTGCTATTTGAAATTCAATATATAGAAATGGTAAAACCGCTCAAAGCATTTATTGATTTCATAGTTGGTACACCATTTTACAAAAATTTCTAACGCATAGCAATTCTAAGTTCTGAGTTCTTGGGTGGAATTCTTCTATGCTTTTTCAAGATCTATTTACCCTTTATATATTACAATAATATAGGTAAATCAAGCTATCATGAGGGTCGACAAATCCTCATGATTTATTTACTATTATAAAGTTACAATATAAGAAACTTAATCATCTTCAAAACTGCCTTATGTCATATAGTCCTCAACCTCCAATAGCTTGCACATCCTCAGGATTTCCTTTGCTATCTTGGGTTTGACAATATTTAACCAATATTGTAATAAAACCAGACAATTCCAATCATATTTTAGGATCTATGTAATCTAACTTCAACAATAACTCTAAAGAGTATATTATCCATTTTCTATTCTATTTACTCCTAAATAACCGAAAAGTCAATCAAGATGATATCATGAAATGTTGGAAAAAGGAAGATATTTATACCTTTTTCATAACCTAACAATTGTGATCTTGACTTCCTAGAACAACTAGTTCTATGTTATCTATCAAAAAATGTTCCTTTTTTAGCAGTGTAATGAGAGAAATAATCCTATATATCATAGTTAAGAAGAAAGTAATTAATTAGCTGAAGGGAATTCTTTACCTTTATGATTTTCTTCATTTAAATTGTTGAAAGAAAATTCTAAGTCATCATTGAAGAAAAGGAATGTGTGTTGATGCTAAATCACATTGATTCACTGAGAAAAATTGACAAGAAATTGTAGCAATCTTCTCATGTGTTTGATGACCTTGTTACTTGTTATGTAGAAGGTATTGTCATTACAAAATTGCAGCCATTGGTCGATGTTAAGGTCCTAACCCGCACATAGGTAGATCAATGTATTCGGATGTAATAAAGGTCAATATTAATAAGACCTATCAATAAAATAGAATAAGGCGGATGTAAGAAGACCTAAT